>JAUJPO010044588.1:0-16935 GCA_032270745.1 Tiaropsis multicirrata
AGCAAATTTTTTGCTAAGTGATTTGGCGAGTTATTAATGCTGACGCGTGCTAAATTTGAATCAAAACAAGAGAGCGACTTTGACACTCGTCAAAATTCTGTAAAATACATGGGTGTTCTGCAAAATTCTCGGAAGTGATATCCGAGTCAGATTCGCATCCCCTATATCAAAAGTAATCAGAGGGGATGCAGACAGCCTAGGCTGGGGGTCGAACCCACAACCTTGCGAATGGGAGGCGAACAGTCTAACCACTAGGCCATTGTATCCAATTAATGTCTCCTTATTTCAACTGTTATTAAAACAAAACAAAAGAAACGAAAATAAAGGCTAAAGAGAGAAAATTTAAACTTTGGAAGGCTTTTTTGAAAAACAATAGCGAGTTTACGCAAGAGGATATTTAGAAATTATGACGCGTATAATGTGCGTCTGTACATAAATTTTCGTTTGCAAGTTTTATTTAAACGAGTTATGTACAGGCCGACCTATACGCGTCCAAGGTTCTAAATATCCTCTTGAGTAACCTCGCTAATGAAAAAGCTATAACTTTCAACTTACCAGACTTTCCTTCCCTCTCAGACACGCACCCATCAATTGCCCGATCCATTCATATCGGGATATCTGGTGACAATCCGGATTCGGTACATAACAATCACGGTAAACGTTGGAAGTCGCTGTCTAAAGGCAGAACATCGAGAAAAATATACAAATAAATAAAGCATAAAAATTCACATTATAATCGGGTAGCCGCAGCATTTAAGGACGCTGCATTGCTAATAGGAAGGCTCTGTGCTCGAGTCCAACTCATCCAACAGATGCGGAACATTGTTCGTTGACGTCCGTTGGGCAATGTCACGGCAGCTAGGTAACCTTTTGCGTCGCTAGTTGCCCCAGGATTGCCCCAGATAAGAATTTATGTGAATATAGAAGCGAATTAAGAAAGCCAAACATAAACCCGTTAAAAAGCAACATAAGAACAAAATGGGCAGATTTTACTAATTTTTGTTTCCCTTGCCCTTTCTTTAGGGCAATCTGGAATTTTTAAGAGTTATTTTTTTTTGTTAAATATGTTGTTTTGAAAACATAAACAGAGAAGGTCGTTCATTTTTTAAAGAACGCAACATTAATGGTTTAATTATTTGACTATCACCACGCATTGCGGTGCAAGCTCGTGATCGAAACCTTTACACTACCAGTCGGCAGAGTCTTAACGAACAGCTCCAGCTCATCGCTTCTATTTCTTTTCTCACAACATTTTAACCTACTTGATTTGGACTTCGAACAAAGTAGGGTAATGGTAGCAGAGAGCTGTTTTGAGATGACGGACATAATTCTTCGGCCAGGTCAGATAAACTGTCACGAAAACCACCCCCTGAAAGAGAGAAATTAGCCTGAGTCATAATAACCTAATAACAGATCATAATTATTCTGCTCGCACCACACTTTACTCTAAAGAGATGCGGCGAATAAGATGATCTGAAGAGGTAGGGTAGATACCTTTGATGTTTTCATCAGTTCCGACTGATGAAAATTTCCAAAATTTCCCGAAATTCCCAAAAATTCATACATTTGTCATCGTGAAATGTCACTCGCCAGGCCGAGATTTGGGTGTAAAAAAAGATCCCCTATACACTGGAAAAAAAAATGAATTCGAAAAAACCCTCCCCAGTCAAAAGTTAGCATTGCATTTTGTCCCCACCATAAAAAAAGGCACATCCCCATTGAAAAATCATGGGAACTTTGACAACCACCGAATTGACTAAAATTGGCTTTTCCAGTAAAAATCCATATCCTCACTGTTGAGGATGTCGTTATTTCTTAACACCAATCTCCCTCTGGATATCCGTGCCGAAAGTTTTGAATACTACACATCCCCAGTATAAACCTTTACGATTTTGATATTACGTTACGTCAGCGACGGTGGCCGAGTGGCTTTCGGGTCGCCCTCGACTGCGGTCGCAACTTACTTACTAGATTTACGTCTCAGTTAATCCCCATTGACAATAGAAAATTTACCCCCAGTTCACTGAGAACACCTCTGTTTTTTAACTGCAGTGAAAAGACCAACCAAACTGAAGTGAAAAGATAAATTATACCTACCTTGGTCGATTATGCCTTCACCAATGAACTTACATTCCCACCATTGGTCATACTTTACTGGCCATCTATTAAGGAGATAAAATAAAAAAGAATCAAGTTATTAAAAAGACAAATTAATAACAACCACAGAAACGTTTAGAAGATTCAAAGCAAGCGTGAAATTCAAAACGTCGGTATCATTAAAGACATAAACAATCGTGTCGCAGTGCTCCTAACTACCGTAGATAGCCCATCACCGTCACCCCTCCCTAATTTCGTCACCCCCTATAAATTGAACCTCTTTGACAGTTAAATATAAAACTTTGACCTTTTATCTTTCCACCTATAATAAAAAAATACTCATCAAAAAAAGAGAAATGTTGTTTTTAAATAGGGGTGACGGAATTAGGGAGGGGTTGAAAGAAATAGGGCCATCTACGGTAGGTGTTTTAAGATTAAAGACATAAACAATCGTGTCGCAGTGCTCCTAACTACCGCAGAAGCCCATCACCGTCACCCCTCCCTAATTTCGTCGCCCCTTATAATTTGGCGGAAAATATAAATTGAACCTCTTTGACAGTTAAATATAAAACTTTGACCTTTTATCTTTCCACCTATAATAAAAAAAAACTCATCAAAAAAAGAGAAGTGTTGTTTTTAAATAGGGGTGACGGAATTAGGGAGGGGTTGACAGAAATAGGGCCATCTACGGTAGGTGTTTTAAGATGTTTTATCTCTTTAATAATAATATTGACGTTTTGATTTTCATACGATTAGTTTAAATCTTCTTAATATTTCTGTGGTTATTAATCTTTGTTTTTTTTGTTGATGATGCCTACCTCAACACCGCTGAGAACCTGACAATAATAAAAGAAAACGTTTCATGGAAAACACAATGTTTAGAGCTCTATAATTCAAATTGCGTACTATAAAAAGTTCTCTTAATCGATTAGATCACAGGCCCCATTAAAAAAAAACCCTCAAGATCAGGACAACCCTAAAAAATTCTTCGTTTTCGCGTTACCGGGTGACGAGAAAAAAACTCATGCGGGAGGCTGCCAATCAGTCATCAAAATATCAGAAAATCTCTGACACTGCACTCTGATACTGAACGTCTCCAACAAAAATTCACGTCCACTATTTTGTCCCCCAGTTTTTTTTCACGATCTTTTCATGCTACGCACTGTACCTGTAATCGAGTTTAACATCGCATTTATCGGGTCGCAATGCTTCATAAAGCTAAAAAAATAGGAAAAAAAACAATATTTTTTTTTTTGAGAGGAATGGATTTTTTATTCACCCCAAATCAGAAAAACCATTGAGTCGAGTTGAGTCAAAACCCCAGTATAGTTTTCATTCAGCCAGGCGAGGGAAAAATTCAGATGTCAAATATACTGGACATCGGTCTGGCGAGTGAAAAGTTGCGATGCCTATATACTGGACATCGGTGAAAATCGTTAAAACACTGTAGAAACTAAACTTTGACACAAAATTGCCTCTTTTTCTCAATCGGTTTTTAATGACTTTTGCACTAAACAATGACGTGGTCTCAAATCGGAAAATTAATTATATGACGTAACCGGTCAGATGACAAAATCAAACCATGGCTGTACAGCGGCGGATACAGAAGGTACTCAAAATCTTTGACGGAGAGTGTTGCTTTTTCTAATATTCCTTATATGGAAGTTACCACCCTCCATCAAAGAGTTTGAGTGACATATACAGAAGAAGGTTCTCAAAATCTATGACGGAGAGTGTTGATTTCCAAATAAGGAGTGGTGGTAACTTCCATATAAGGAATATTAGCAAAAGCAACACTCTCCGTCAAAGTTTTTGGGAACCTTCTGTATTCGCCACTGCTGTGAAGTTGGAATTCGAGCCTTTATGAACTTTTATACCTGATTGAAAATAGAATTTTTAGCCTCTGGGTCTTGAGATGGATCCACAAGATGTTCAGCGGCTAAATGTCGATTGATGAAGATGCGGGCCATGACTGACGGCGTTGCCCCTTGACTCTCACGCAAACAATTCTCGATAAGGCCTTGACGTCGTCTTGAAATATAAAAAAAAGGTAAAAAAGGTGTACAATTTAACTCATGTGATTCAAACTCTTATAATTCAAAAACTCATACAATTCGAACAAAGTTTTCGGTACCGTCCGACTAAATCAAACTTGATCAAACTTCTAAAATTCGAAAACTCATGTAATTCGAACGAATGTTCTGGTCCCCTGGGGAATTCGAATTACATCATATTTTTTGGCTTCAACCGCGAAATTAAAAACACTGCGAAATTAAAAATTCCCGCGAAACTTTCATGCAATAGAGTAATCTCTGGAGAAAATTTGTTTTGTTGTTTGGGGCTTCAGAAAAACGGTTGGATTCGCTGCCCTGATTGGCTGATGGAGTTTTTTCGTGATAGGTGATTGGCCAGTTTGTTAAGGCCTACCTACACGGCAAATGTTTTACCTGGACAAAGGTAGCAGCTGACGTATCGACTCCAAGCACGAATAAGTTCCGGCTGTGTATTCCCAAGATGGCAATAGGTATTGGATGACGCTATCGAACAATGTCATGAAACGGTTGAGCGCTCTAGAGCGGTAGTAAAGTAAATCGCGATCCTTCAAATCAATCGACTCCAGTTTCGGGTACCTGTTGTGTTAAGATATTTATGATTTAAAATACATGCGTTATTAGCATTACGTCATTTTTCGTAACGGAAGTCCAAATTCTGGATTCTTTTGCAAAAATAGAGGGCAAACTCTGGATTTTTCGGCTGTTTTCGTTAGGAAAAGTGAGGTAATGCTAACTTTTACACGGAAAAACATCCGGAAAAAAAAGCAGAAAATTCCGTCAGTGCCGCTAGCCTGGGGTAAACTCGTAATATAAGTTCGTAATGTGGAGATATTCAATCTTATAAAGTACTGCAATATCCTTTTTTCACATCAGTGACGTTAAGTATTATCTTGACGTCAAATAACTATGACGTCAAATATTTTTTTCGCTCGACCATTATATAATAAATACAATCGAAGGCTGTAACAAAATCGCATTTCGCTGCTACGAACGATTGTATACGGCCGCAATGACGTGGTTGGACCTGATCGTGAATTCCGTTGCTCACCGCCGAAACCTGCGTGAAAGATGGCAAAGAATTGTTTTATACTGTTTACATTTGATTAATTATCGTTTCGTCTATCCGTCCATCACTTTTCTCAATACACATTTCGTCTATCCGTCCGTCACTTTTCTCATCACATATCTGAAGAAATTTGCACCTCCTAAAGTTGACGGAGTTGTCGACGCCAGGCATATGTTGGAGGTATTCCCAGAAGAAGGAGCTGTCAGCCCTATTATTGAGTACGTGTTTCTTTTACATATCTTCTTTATTTATTTTGATTTTTTTGTTTGTTTCATTTCAATGTTGGTGCACACACACACACGTTTTCGTTTGTATACCGGGTGGCCTATAAAAAGTTTTTAAGTGTTTGGTGTTCTCGTGGAGCAGAACAAATGGTTTTTTTACTAATATATTTAACTCGTTTGATAGAGAAAGGTCTAATCTTTTTAATTTGGCTATAAGTTATAAGCTTTTAACGTAAAAAAAAAAGACTTTTACAAAAGTGCAAATATACGTCAAAATTTTAAGCAATTGATTTTAAAAGACACTCTTTTTAACGGCTTTTCCAGAAAAGGTGTCCCTCCTGTTGAGGATATAGGATATCTAGGGGGTCCTAAATTTTCAACACCCTAGGAATCTTGAAGACCAAGGATATCCAAGGGGGGGTGGGGGTTCAAAACTTTTAATATCCATTAAAACTAAATAACGTTTTGGCCAAATTCATCATATTCCATACATATTCTTATAAAGTATATTTTTCATAAAAAAAGCGTGTAGTGTGACCCAGATGGTATTTTCATGATTTGAGCAAATAGACAATAATGCAGTGTATAGTGTATATGTCCACCTGTACACAATTCGTCTAAACAAAACTTGTAAATGAAAACCGATGTGTACATGCCGACATACACGCGACGTGAGGCGAGCGAGCGAGCGCTCTACCGGCTAAGCTAAACCGGTCGTTTCTTTTTATTGTTGTTATTTTATTCTTTGTCTTTTCTTTTACGTTTACTACAAACAGGCCTCATGAATTCGTCCATGAAATACGAGAACGTTATCAATCCACTATCAAAACAATAAAGGAAAAATACGACGACCAAGCAAAAGAACTGGCTGAAACGAAGCAAACAGTTGAAGGCTACAGATTCCTCATTTTTGAGATGGTAAGTCTCCTTTTTATAACGTTTTGACGTCGAAACGACGTTGTTCTAAAAATGTCGAATGGAAGGTTTTTAAATCGATTTCCCAGGGCTGGGGGATGGGTGAATTTGTTATCGATTCCCCAAGGAGATGAGGAAACATTAACACAGGCCGTGACGAAAGTCGGTAACTTTTTACCACCAACATTTTTATTCTGTTGAAGGCAAAAAGAAATTCATAATAATTTTGCATTTAGTAGATGTGTTCTCTAATTCGATTTCCCAAAGCTCGGGATGGGTGAATTTTTTGAACTTTTTTCCTTCAACTTTTCGTTTCTGATGAAAGTTTTTATCATTTTTATTCTATTTTCGACATGGCAAGATTTGTTCATCTGTTTAACTCGTAGTTTTCTGAAGGTTGAAAATTCGAATTATCAACCTCTCTTTAACTTGTTAGTCAGTCAAAAACTAGGCCATGACGAAAATGGGGAGATGTTTTTGTTAACAGTTTAATTCTGTTGAATGCAAAACGTTGTTCATTTTCTACATGGTAAGATCATAAAAATTTGCATTCAGTTGATGTTCTCTAATTTAATTTCCCAAAGCTCGGGATGGGTGAATTATTTCTCTAAATCGACCTCCCAGGGGTGGAGGATGGAAGAATTTGTTATTTAATATTCATTTCCCAGGGTGGGGAATGGAATATTAGCAATGCCATGTCGAAAATGGGCGGTTTTTGTCTTTAACAGTTCGTTTCTGTTGAAGGTTTGGTGCTCCCCATTTTCGACATGGTAAGATTTGTTCATCTGTAACTCGTAGTTATCTGAAGGTTGAAAAATTCGAATTAACACCCCCTCTTTAACTTCGATAGAAGAACACGCTCCTGGGCTATTCTGTTGAAGGCTAAATGTTTCTCATTTTTCGACATAGTAAGATCATAATTTTATATAAAGTTTATATTTTTTAATTCCATTTCCCAAGTCTCGGGATGGGTGAACTATTTCTTAACCTTCAACAGAAACGAAATGTTAAAGCGAAAAGCCCACCATTTTTCGACAATTTTATAAAAAAATAATTCGAATTATCCCCTCTTCTTTCACTTGTCCGAATAACAAGCTCTTAGGCCATGACGAAAATGGGATGCTGTTTTGTTTCACAGTTTCATTCTGTTGAAGGCAAAAAGTTTTTTTCATTTTCGACATGGTAAGATCATAATTTTGCATTCAGTTGATGTTCTCTAATTCGAATTTTTAAAGCTCGGACTATTTCTCTAAATCGATTTCCCAGGGATGGGGATGGAAGAATTTGTTATTTATTATTCATTTCCCAAGGGTTGGAATATTAGCGATATCATGTCGAAAATGGGTGGACTTTTCGCTTTAACATTTCTTTTTTGTTGAAGGTTAAGAGCTCCTCATTTTTCAACATGGTAAGATTTGTTCATCTGTTCAACTCGTAGTTATATGTAAAATAATTCGAATTATCACTCTTTCTTTCACTTGTCCGAATAACAAGCCCTTAGGCCATGACGAAAATGGAATGCTGTTTTGTTTAACAGTTTCATTCTGTTGAAGGCAAAAAGTTTTTTCGTTTTCGACATGGTAAGATCAGAATTTTTCAGTTGATGTTCTCTAATTCGAATTTTTAAAGCTCGGACTATTTCTCTAAATCGATTTAAGATTCCCACCAAATCTGAGGCTCAATGTTCTTATAAATTATGTTCTTATAAAAAGAAGAACGATCTATAAAAATAAAATCGATCATTCAAAGTGGGCAAAGTGGGCTTGGGTGAATTAATTCTCAACTTCAAAATCAAGTCAACCTCAGTTATAAACAAGGCCATGTCAAAAATTTGGGAGTTAGATTCTTGCAGCATTTCATTTCTGTTGAAAGCTTTTTTTGCATGACAAGATTTCGTTTATTTTATCTGAAGGTTGAAAATTTAATAAAAAATAAATCGAATTGTCACCCCTTCTTTCACTTGTCCGAAGAACAAGCTCCTAGGCCATGGCAAAAATGGAGGAGTTTTGTTATTCTTCCAATTTTTTAATTCTGTTGATGACAAAAAGTTTTTCGACATGGTAAGATCATAATTTTAAATTCAGTTGATCTCTAAATCGATTTCCCAGGGGTAGGGATGTGAGAACATCAACGACGTGCTGGTAAGATTATAATTTTGCATTCAGTTGATGTTCTCTAATTCGATTTCTGAAAGTGGGAATGCGTGAATCAAGGCAACCTCGGTAAACAAGGCCATGTCAAAAATGGGTGATCAGAATCTGGCAACAGTTTAACTCTGTTGAAAGCTTTAAGTTCCTCATTTTTGAAATGGCAAAATTTGTTTACTTTTTGACTTGCAGTTATTGGAAGGTTGAAAAATTCATAAAAATAAATCGAGTTATCACCCCGTTCTTTCAACCTGCCATGACGAAAATGGGTAACTTTTTTCCTTCAAAATTTTGTTTCTGTTGAAGGCTTATAGAGTTCCCCATTTTTCGGCATGGCAAGATTTGTTCATCTTTGTAACTTGTAGTTAATTGAAGGTTGAAAAAATCGCATTATCATCCCCTATTTCACTTGTCAGTTAAGGATGAGCTCCTAGATAGCCTATGACGAAAATGGGATGCTGTTTCATTAACAGTTTCATTCTGTTGAAGGCTAAAGGTTTCTCATTTTTCGACATAGTAAGATCATAATTTTGCATTCCGTTGAATTTCTTTAATTCCATTTCCCAAGTCTCGGGATGGGTGAACTATTTCTCAAAATCAATTTCCCAGGGGTGGGGGGAATTTGTTATTTATTATTCATTTCCGAAGGGTTGGAATATTAGCAATATCATGTCGAAAATGAGTGGACTTTTCGCTTTAACATTTCTTTTTTGTTGAAGGTTAAGAGCTCCTCATTTTTCGACAAGGTAAGATTTGTTCATCTGTTCAACTCGTAGTTATATGTAAAATAATCTATAAATAAATCGATTTCCCAGGGGTGGGTAGGGGTATGGGTAAATTAGTTGTCGGCTTCCGAGAGCAATGGTGTGTCGAAAAACGGTAACTTTTTACAAACAACTTTTTAATTCTGTTGAAGGCAAAAAGTTCCTCATTTTTGTCATGGTATGATTTATTCATCTGTTTAACCCGTAGCTTGAAAAAACATTGTGTTCAACACACATTACGTCATTTGTTCTCCTTTTTTATAGAGTAAACGCGAAGACAAGAAAGACAAGAAGTTTGCGAGTCAGACGGAAAAACTGGAAGCTTTGAGGGCAACAGCTGAAAACCTCGAAGGAGCGGTTGCTGGCTTAAAACAGGAGATTGCGCTGAAGAAGACGAAAACAACGCTCAAGAAAAAGTTGAAACGGTTTTTCACTTGCCGTTGGCAATACCCTCCGCCGCTTATTGAAAGAGCGGAACATTTTTAGGTTTTTTCTTAAAACATTTAGGATTTTTCTATTTTTTTTAGGTCTTTTCAAATTATTAGGTAATTTTTTTCCTTAATTTAGTATGATATAAATAATTTTTAAAATGTTTTTTTTATAATAATGAAATAAGTTGCATGTATGCATGTAAATAATAAAATTGTAAATAAAAATCCTGGATCCTTATTATTTATTTATAAATGGTTCATATCCATATGTTTTTGTAATAATAAATATCGTATTGTATTCTGTACACATCATTTCGTTTACATTCATTTGCCTCTTGGAATACTCCCTTAAATATTTTCGAGTCAATAACTCAAAAATTGCTTTTAGCACTTTGGTCTTTTCCAGAAAAAATTCATATTCCCACTGTTGAGGATGTGGATTTTTCTTAACACCAACCCCCTTGGATATTCGTGCCGAAATTTTCGAGCACCCCTGGATATCGATATCGTTGGTTCTCAAATTCTTACCCCCTGGATATCCTAGGATATTAAAATTTTTGAACCCCCACCCCCTGGATATCCTAAGGTAGTGAAAATTTCGGACCCCCTGAATATCCTTATCCTTAACAGGGGGGATACAGACTTTTTCTGGAAAATCTCTTATTTGAATTCCAGTTTTATTAACTCGAGTGTTTTTCGACTGAAAAACAAATTTAAAATTATTCGAGTAAACTAACTCGAAAAATGACGTCACTTATAATGCTTTAACTCGTAATTTTAACTCGAGTATTCCAGACCTCCGAAAATTGAATGATTTACTCAAATAAACACCATGTCATCATACTTGTTTTTAACCTTCAACTCTTTTGATATCATATAACAAAATAAATTTCTTAGGATTTTTAAAATTTAAATAACTTCCGATTGGAACGACCCGAAAACCGTAATTTTTTGTTGATTTTCTCGATCAAGTTTATTTCCCCTTTTACACAGTTTTACACAATAATAAAAAGAATGTGTGACTCATACCTTATCAAGTCTTTGTCGAACAAAGCTCTGTTTAGACCACTCTGTTTTTGTTTAGAAGAAACAATCTTGACGTAATGAATTCGGCAATCGATGCCATCATCTGTAACATAACATTAAAAAAGATAAAAAAAATCAATTTGAAGGGAAATAATCAGTAGCTCGTACCGTTGAGGGGGGTGTGAAATTTTCAATGTCCTATGATATTCAGGGAGGAGGGATTTTAAAACCAAGGATATCCAGGGGGGTTCGAAACTTTCAGCACGGATATCCAGGGGGTTGGCGTTAAGAAGAATTGGCATCCTCAACATGGGGGGGGGTACAGATTTTACTGTAGGAGTCTAGTATAGTATTACATATATAGTATTAGTTACACAGTCTGCTAGGGTTAGAATACGGAATATATTTTGATCAATATAAACTGTATCGGGAGAGGCTTTATGAATCTTCTTTTTTGTAATGTAGTGTATGAGCAGGAGAGATGTGTGCGACATGTCTCCTCGTGACGTCTTTCAACCACTGAAATCGCAACATTCTTAAAGCAATTGTATTTGTATGTCTCGCCAAGAGCTGAATATGCAAAATGTTAATAAAAGAATCTTTTGTAATGAATAAAGAAAAATATGGAGCAAGATACGTATCCGTTTTTTCTCTTTCTGTTGGAAAATTGGAATAGTTTTAATTTGAATAATCTTTTTATTTAAGTTCTGCTTGCGTCAATATAGACGCGCCGGCCTCATTTTATCACCGTATAATGTTTTTAAACGATGCCGGATACTAGTTAATATTCTGGAGCGAGCGGTCATATTTCTTTGTATCAAATAAGAAAGTGCCTTAGTAAAGTACTCTTAGCTGCTGGTAGGGGACCCGAACGTCTTTTACGCAAAATTTGAGGAATGGAAACTCATTACCTTTGCACTCTTTGATGCGGATCTCAACAGTGGGATAAAATTCCGGTGCATTTTCCATGATGACGACATCCCCAGTTTGGGACGTGCTAAAAAAGAACGAAAAAATCGCTGTTTTACCTGAAGCTGAAGGTGTCATCAACTGAAAAGCTTAGCAAAAAGGTTTGACAGAAATAAAATGATATAGCTATTATCCAATGCTATTACTCACGGAGGTTGGGTACGAGTAGGAAAGATTTTGGAAAATAGAGCTACTTTTTAGATTAGCTGAAACAACCTTCTGATTTTGAGCATTTAAATAGATTGTCTGGCTTTTCTAGGTTTTCCATGACCGTTGGGAACCCTGAAAGGTTTACTTGACAAAGCTGTCAACGAAATCACTTCATCTGATAAAAATCTACAAGTTACAAGAACATTTGTTCGAATTACATGAATTTACGAATTATAGGAATTTGATCACGTTCGATTATAAAAAGACGAATGGGACTGAAGATTTTGTTCAAATTGTATGGCTTATGAATTATAAGCGTTCGAATTATAAGAGTTCGAATTACACGAGTTTAAGCTGTAACCTAACCAGTCAATTCTTGTTTCGTTCAACATTTTTGTTTGGCCATTTTCCGTGGTACCGTAGACCAGAATACGACTTGGCATATAGTTATCATCCGTCTGGTCGACACCAACTACCAACTTCCTAATTGACGAAAAATTCAGTTCAGTTCAGTACACTGTAGAGAGATTCTTAATGACAAAAAATTTAACAGTTCAGTACACATCGTAGAGATAGGGTGCGATTTCAACCACTACTGTAAAATGGTTTGTCCATCTTTCTGTCGCAAATAATTCAAGACAATTGGTTCTATATTTGTATAAAAATAATTAATCTTAAGTCCCGGATAATCTTTTTTATGTTAAAATGCCTTATTTGGTCAGACTGTACGTTTATCTTTTCAGAGTAGTTTTCCCCGTCTATATGTTTATTTATGAACATTTAAAGTGTAGATAGACCTTAAAAATAAGTTTTCGAACGCTCACGGCTACTTTCGAATGTTTATAATAATTGACAGCCGCCGAGCATTTCTGCACCCTTTTTTCCCCATGTACTTTTATTAATTATAGCTCAGATTTTCCGAATGTACGTTCATTCTCTCCCCTTCGTTTTTATTCGGGAGTTGAGAGTACATAAATATGGATAACATGAATTCAACCTTTTTTTAGGGTTCCCTATATATTAAAACAAAAACTTTAACTTACTGTATGATAACGCCGGTCATTATTTGCAATCTAATGTAGTGACGTCCAAGGCTGCCATCAGATTCCCAATAAGTGTCTGCATCACCGTCTAACAGATTGGATGCAAATTCTTGTTCCTGAGAGAAAGAATTAAATAATAATGTCAAAATCTTACTGTGACAGATTTCCCGTATGTGTTGTTAATGTTGGTTATATGCAAACTTTTTTTACATAATACTGATTTTGACAATGACATTTGTAAAGAGAAAGAAAAATAATATCAGGGGCTATTTAGGACGTGAAATCTACGACTTGGACCTGCACATAACCTATTAAGGATTTTACGCATTAAGGTTTTGCTGGGCCGGGTTAAGCACAGGTCCAAGTCGTACATTATTTCACGTCCAAAATAGCCCTTTGTGTGAAACTTCACTAATGTTAAAATAATAGATCCTAAATGGTAAAAAGCAAGTCATAAATAGCCTCAAAAATGTTTTTAAAAAGTCAAGTTGATACCACTGTCCGTACGAAAGTCTCTAAAAATTGTTTGAATAAAAGAGACTAATTTTTGTCTCGATGCTTCGTTCTCCAAACTCGTTTAAGAGACTTTACTACGTAAAACTTCAATGGACTCAATTTGGCAGCCCCTTGACCTTTAACTCCTCCTCTCAATCCTCTTGAAAACGGTCTGTTTGACAATAAAAGTACCAATAGCTGACTTTATTTACATCAGCACATTGCAGTGTATTTTTCTCTTACCAATCCTTATAGTAAATATTCAGGGCCTTATAAACGTAGCCTTAAGGGTGGGTTATGGATGGTCGTTTTTTATGGTCGTAAATTTTACCAAAATCTATGAAGAACTCACAACTTGAGCATGTAATTTATCCTAATGAAATCTTAGAGGTAAGCATTTTAGGCATTATATTTAAGGGTGGAGTGGAGTGGGAATTTGAGAAAATGTGGATCAAAGTTAAGAACATCCGAGTCTCAATTACAATTTTGATGTTCTTATAAAAAACGTGTACTGAGAAAGTAGGACGTGGGGAAAAACAAGTGGGACAGTCACAAGACTGGAATAAAGGACTTGAATCGGCCTACTCTATGCCCCTGGATATCCCACTTGCATGTTCTACTTGTATGTCCCACTTCTTATTCCCACACGCTCAATGACCAACGTCCCACCTCCGATTTTGATATCTCCACTGAATTTTACGCCTCTTGTTTTATTTTCCCCACACACTGACACATTTCCACCGGGTTAGCGAGACTAGGGTGTACCCTTAACCGAACTGGAAAGTTTGGAAAGTGGGTGTTGAACTTGTTGAGTCGAAATTCATACTCAGTTACTTGTTATTTCATAAGTCTTAGCAAGTTTGCCTCTCTTAAAAAAGTAATCTCCTCTGTTTAGCTTCTTATCAATACAAGTGGAAGACATTTGACTTCTTAGCCCTTTAATTACACCACACTAATAGGTCTCATTAAAAATATTACTCAATTTTCTCTGAGCCTTAACAGGAAATAGATCTACTTTAGAATTAGGTTGAAAATTCTTTCTGAGATATAGATCGAGTACTAATTGCCATATTGTATTGATTAGAGTGAAAATATAAATTTTATAGTAACTTGACTGTCAAAACACTCCCATATCATATCAAAGACCGAGTGGAACTCCCTCCCAGTGAATAATTAAGACAAAACCTGGTCCCCAGTGGAAAATTAGCATATAAATTCTTCCTCAACCAATAAATCAAACCTAAGGTAGTCTCAAGACTGCAGTCCAAAATTAAGGCCGAATGAATTGTACCATGACTGTACCAACCACGATTACACATTACACTAAGAAGATCCCCATTTAAAACATTTTTATAAGGCATTTGTTTTTTTCATCTTCCTGATATCAGATCACAACGAAACGTTTCCATGGACATGGGCTATTCTATTTTTAAGTACTGTATTGATGAAATTTGTCAATACCTCTAGTTTTAAAATAAAATGGAATAGCACAATGTTCTGTCGTCATCCAAGATATAAATTGGATGATAACATGGATCATGTCATGTTGATGAACTATCAGTGACTAACTAATTTAAAAAAAAGAGGTGTGTTTTTTTTGCACTGGGAACATTTTGACGTTATACTGTAAAACGTGATCATACCATTCGTGAGTAATTCCGATCTACATCCTTATCTCATTAAAGATTTCTAATTAACGGGTAATAGATAAATGATGAGAAATAGCTTCGATTTCCCTATCAAGAAAGGAACAAAGTTCGAGAAATACGGAAAATGTGTTACCAATAGTTTCCCTGGTCTAAGCTTAAAATCTGTAAATAAATTTTTACTTACATTTCTTTCTTCGTCAAGTCTTCGTTCGTCTCACGCAACACTTAAAATGTGCGAAACCAGGAAATAAAAATAACGTTTCGAATTTCGAATCATCCAAGACTTTTCGAATGTTTTGATTTTGTTCGACCAATCAAAACGCGTCAAAATAAAAACAAATTCTTTTGAATGGCATGGAAGTGTTTGAATGAAACAATCGAATGTTGTGCGGCGATTCGAATGTTTTGATTATAAAAGAATACTTTGTCAAAGACGTCTTCTGTTGTTAGTTAATTGCGCGTGTACGTGCCAATATAATTCACCAAAACCATATTATAACAAAACCATATAAATATTTTAAAAAAATCAAACACTTTTCCCAACTTTGATACTTATGAAGTCTTTCTCGTTTAGCTTCCGCATACAGCGTTTGTGTTGAAAAAATTCCTTCCTTTTTTTTCTTACGACTTTCTATAGATGAGTATGTCGTTTATAATACTGTGAGGTTTCTCTGTTATTAAAACATGTGCGATTAACATACATATCAATCAATGGGAAACACTACTTGTGTGTTTGTAACGTACGTAATTCTACGACTCTTGCTTATTTTTCTATCAATGAACATTTTTTCCTAAAACAAAAAGAAAAGACATATTAAACAATCACGGTGATTAATATGTTGTTTAAATATAAGTTAACTCAACGGGGGTCGTGTTTAAACTTTTTTAAGTTTTGTGGAGAATTTTGAGATACAAGTTTTGTCTCGCAAATCATCGACTATCTTAAAATCAGTGCTTCACACAAAACTCTTTAATATTTAATTAACGTGTGCTGAAAAGGGAAACTTTCAATCTTTATAATAAGCTTCAGGGAAATAAACCAAATTCGGAAAGTCATAAACTTTACCCCCGGCCTTGAGATTGACAGTTTGTGAGCGACAAGATCGATTACATAGTAATTTGATCTCTGAAATAGGTTAATTCGCTTTTATTGTCAAGCAGAAAACCGTTTTATCAGCAGCCTCTCCTCTCATCTATTCAAATCGACAAATTCTATACATAGAAAAACTTATTCTATTGACAGAGGTATATGATGCTGTGCGCGTGCGCATAATAAAGGCGGAAGAAAATTATGACGTCTTAAAATGAACACATCCAAAACCACACGTTGGAGCGCGGGAGTTACTTAGGCAAAAAGGTTCGGGGCGGGATGAGGTAATTGAATCCCATTCTCAGTTTCAGGGTCACTTTTTCGAACTCCCGGCGGTAAAAATAAAATGCCATTTTTTTAGTCGAGATGTAAGGTGATTCTTGGGGATTTTTGGGCGGTGCTGAAAGAGTTAAGAATGAAAAAACTTGTGTGTTTTGTGGCGTTAATCTTTTTCAAATATAAAATGCTGAGTAATAAGTCTGAACTAAGTATAATATATCCAAAAATAAGAACTAACAAGATATCGATCGGAAAGAGGGAGCATTATTTCAATATTTAGGGATAACGTAAAAACCGTTGAATTGCGATTTGCAATTAATAACTCCACGCAATTTTTTCAACCTGTTTATGCTACAAAAAAAAAGTTGCAAAAATCCAAATTTTGTAAAATCTGCATACGGGTATTTAGTTGTACCATTAAGGTAAGAAAAACACATGGAGAATCAACTCTTCCGTAATATAGCCTGCACGGTCATTAAATTCTTTATAAATTTTATTCAAATCGGTTTTCTTTGATTTCCAATCATTGATAGCAA
>JAUJPO010044599.1:0-16932 GCA_032270745.1 Tiaropsis multicirrata
ATCGAGTTGGCTCACTTTCATGCCATCAAAAGCCGAGAACACGGTACTCAACAAACGTGAATTTCATGATGCGATCGTCTTGAGATACAGATGGCCACACAGATACTTACCAACCAACTGTGCATGTGGCAAACTGTTTAACGTTGATCTAGAAGACCATACATTAACCTAACACGGGAAAGGGTAAGAGGGAGGGGAAAGAGGGAATAAGGGGGTGTAAATCAATGCTTGTTGGGTAAAAGGAGTTTCCTGTTCAGGATCTAATCCCTACTTAAAACAAAAACTTGACAAATCTTTACAACTAAATAAACCATTTCTTTGTTTCTCAGGAACGACAAACTTCCATGAAGTTCCAACTGATGGTTCAGCAGTTAAAATATTCGACAGATGACCAAAAGATCGAAGAACTAACCAAGGAACTTCACCTTTTGAGACAGAAGCATCAAGAACTATCGCAGAAAACGTTGATGGAGAAAGGAAACATCTACGAATACCAAATGTTTGAAAAGGAACGCGATCACAAGATTCAGGAGATGGAAAACGAAATTTGGACATTGAAGGAATTCAACAACCAACTTCTTAACCAACACCACAGGCGACATTCCAAATTTGTAAGTCTACCTTTATCCTCTATCTATCTAGATCTATTTGGTTAAGTTACAGCAGGCTATACAGCCTATTCACGCAACTGTGTTAACGCAATTAAGCGTCCAACCAGCAATCATGGACTGATAATCCAATTCTCCTCATATGCCATATGGCATGGATTGACCCGGCGGACAAAGGTTCGTTCACTTTCCAAGTGAACCGCCGCAAGTAGAATAAAACCTTAGTATCCTGTACAGGAATCAAGGTTGATAACCACTGTACCAGAGCAAGTCTTGCATGGTTGAAAATTGATAATGGAACGTTGAACTAGTTGAACTAGTTAAAACGAATGGTTCTATTCTTTCTTTTTCCAGGGTCCTCGAAATCAACCAAAAATGAAATGGTCATCTGTTGCCACTCAAACTGAAGTCAAATCCTTTGTCGAGTCTGAAACTCAAACACAGAAGCTTTCTGGTGTTAACGTTGAAACTCAAACACAGATGAAACCAGTTGTTAGTGTGGAGACTCAAACACAGAAATGTTATGTTGAAGTTGAAACACAAACGCAGAAACTTTCTGCTGTTTCCTTTGAAACTCAAACACTGGTGAAATCTTCTGCTGTCAAAGTTGAGACACAAACTCAAAAATCTTCTGTTGTTGAGATTCAAAGTCAAACAAAGAAATCTTCTGCTGAAAATCAACCATCAACCAGCCAAAGCAAACACTTCAACAATGTCCGAAGAAAAATTGGTACACAAGTCAAAACCTTCTCAAAAACGCTGTCCAAAAGATCAAATATCAAGCCTCAGGAAATGACCAAAAATGTTCAAAAAAATCTGATGACAAGATCCGACACCGAGCCGGAGTCGGCAAGGGATTGGGTCATCTAAAATCAGATAAAAAAATCCCAAGCCGAACCACAGTTGGTGATGGTCTTAAACATATTCAACATCGAACCCGAGCTGCTGGTAAACGATCTAGTTATAAAGAAGACCAACACAAACAACAGAACCGCCATGGTCATCATGGCAGACAAACATACAAACAAGACTATGATAGTTCAAATGTAAGTTACTTTGTATTGCTAGGACAATTCCTAAGGCTAAACTCGAATCTTTGTATTATTAGATCGAGATTGCAAATAATTTTGCAAACTGTTTTTTGCTGGATTTCTAATTCTTTAAAAATAGGGTGCAAGAAACTCAAGAATATTTATAAAAATTATCAAACAAAAAGCTTTTTCTTCATAGGGCTATCAAAAAAAAAGCAGTTACAAAAACGACCACCAACGGCGAGCCTTCGATTCATCCAATGGTTATTACAACAAACCATCATCATCATCGGGTGAACCGAAATATCAACAAGGCCGATATCAAAATGGTCGAAAACAACTTGCTTATGATGACTTCAATAGGTCAAATGTAAGTATAACTGATTTTTTTTCAATCGTCCAAACGGATCATTTTACTAATATCATACAAGGTCGCATAAAAACATCACCAACCCTTAAATGTTTCGCCGTCAGCCCTTCTAAATATGTAGGTATTTTCTGTGCATAGACATATATATGACAAACATTAATTTCAGAATCCTCTTTTCACGATATGGATTGTTGTCTCAATAACTATAAACTGTCTTCAAATGACCCCCAAATCGAAGATTTTTCAGGAGGCTCGGGAAATTTAGTAAAAGAAAATATTCTTTCTTAAAGGTTGGTTACAAAGAGAAGAAGAACAACAAGATTACCATGGAAAAGAACAATTCCATCAAAACAGCTTCAGTAGTCAAAACGTAAGTTATTGATATTTCAATTCCAAAGAGAAGGTGAATTGAAATCCAGGGCTGATGTAGCTCTATAGTCACAGGGAAGACAATCCATTTAGAAGAAGGTGACCGATGGAGCCCTATAGTCACAGAGTGCAAGGCGTCGATGCCTTGAACAAAGAGACTATCAATCCTTAATTACTCAGTTTAAGGAATTACATAAAAGTCATTAATCAAGAAAGGCTAATTTAAAAAAATTCTGTGCCGTCGGCGCCAACCATTTTCTATTACCTCTTTTCTACGACCCCAATTCTAAAAAACTGTCAGAGGTTTTTAGAGGGCTTTCCAGTTTATCGTAAATTCTCCAATATAAGCGCCGCACCCAAAATATTATTTTGAATGTTGCCTCATTGGGATCAAAATACTTAAATTATTCTGTATTTACATGTGGAATGAAAAGGAATTATAGTTCCTTGGATGAACATATCAACCAATATAAACAATTTCTGTTGGAATTTTACAATGATTTACTACTGCATTCAACTATTTCAGCAAATTAGCGCCAATAAAACGGTAAGGCTCTGAGAGAACGATTATAGAACAATAAATCTGATTGATTATTCCATTATTATTTTATTGACACTTGTTGTCAAAAGGTAAGCTTCTATCAAAAGATTTGATAGAAGCTTACCTTTTTAACATTTCTTTAAACATGCGGTCGCCTGACAGTGTGTGTGTCCACACACTGACCTAGCTGTTATTTTCTTGACAAAAATATTATGATACGATATAAGTTGGCAGTAAATCAGAAGCTAGAAATGTTCTGATAGAGTGGGTTTAGTCTCCATTAGCATTATAATAGCAAAATGTTATTATATTGTTGTGATATGATTTTAGTATGATGTTATATGATTGTGATATGGTGTTATATGATTGTGATATGATGTAATATGATTTTGATGATGTTATATGATTTTGATATGATTGTAATATGATGTTATATATTATTATTATTCAACTAGGTCCAATGATGCGGCGGTCACGTACCAGTGTGGTAAACACTGATCTAGTACATAGAAATAGGTTATGGGACATCAAGTCTTTACGTATTTTTTTTACCAAGACCGGACAAATTCCACATTTCTCGCTTACTACTGCGGCTATGATGACTGAATTAGCTGACTATTTCGGGATAAATCGGAAAAACTGGAATCATAGTCAAAACGACTCTAAATATTGAATACAGTACGAACTAGTATGATAACGTAGCAGTTTGAATTCCGCACCAAAATGACAGTTGAGAAATTAAACCAATCAAATCACACGAATGGCAGTAAATCAGAAGCTAGTAAGGCTCTGAGGGAGTGACTGTAGATTAATGAATCTTATTGATTATTAATTTGTCATTTTCTTAACAAAATGACATTTGTTGACGAAAATATTGATAGAACTATAAAATATGATGCATGTCAACTCCATTACTTCAAAAATGATATATGATACGCAATATTGTAGCGTACTTTCTCCACGTTTTCAATTTTTGGCGTAAAAAGAAGAAAAAGAAAAGGATGAAGGTAAACCGCTCGTTTGTATATATAATTCCTAGAAAGGAAATATCTAATAACCCTATATAAAACATAAAAACGGTAAACAAATTGTAGCTATGGGCAGTGAAACGAACCTTTTTCTACGTTTATTGTGCTTGGATTGTTTTCTTAACGAAAGTACGTGTGTAATTTGGTAGTTTAAAACCACAAAGAATCATATGACGACGAGCAAGCACGAGACGTTATTTGTACATCTATACAACGATGTCAACACGTCTGAATAGCATTTTACCAACGTCAAAACAACTGTGTAGTGTGTTTAAAGAAAGGTATATTTATCACACATTTCTTGGTATAAAAATTCATTTTATTAGTGATGTTAACACAGCAACACAAAGACAAAGAAATGAAACTGATAGTATTCTAATACAAGAAAAAGTCAAAATATAAGAAGGGGATATAATGTTGATATGAATGATCTTATTGACTGGCTAAATAATTACCTTGGTACGGAAGAAGAAGAACAAAAAGAGAAAATAAGGAAGGAAGAGAATCAGCAAAGAATGCGGAGTGAACGGAAAAGAATAAAAAAAGGAAAGAGACAGCTAAGACTATCACAGAAAGTTTGCGAGCTGATCAAAGATAATACAGAAATCAATGAAATCGAGAAATTTTTGCAGGAGAAAAATGTTGTGTTGAATCAACCAAACAGATGGAATCTGCTACGTCACGCTATTTTCACGAACCGGTTGGACGTTTGTAACGTTCTTATTCAAAATGGCGCCAATGTTAATTACCATGACAATGAATATTTTAAGTCTTCAGCATTCCATATATCTTGCAGGCGTGTTGTTCGTTTTGAAATATTTGAATTGTTTCTTAAAAATGGTGGAGATGTTAACTCAAAATCAGGCCATGCACGATCCTGCCTAGAGTACCTAGTGGAACAGGATGACAGTTGGAGAAACCTTTGCAGTATCAAAGAACAAATGCAAAAGCTACATCTTCTTTTACAGAAAGGGGGTGATGCAAGTTTTGTGACATCCAAAAATCTAAACGTTTTTGATTTTTTCGATTTGAATGACGAAGATGAAAATGAGCAGATTGTTATAGTGGAAATGGTGGAACTATTGGTAAAACACGGTGCTGATTGGAACAATCAGAAACTATTTTATGATTCATTGCTTCGGAGAGCAACTATGAAACTACAACCACACTTAATGGAAATGCTTATTAAATTAGGAGCCGATATGTTTGAGATCTCCTCCTCGACAGGGAAGCCACTCATTCACGATCTGGGAAGCGAGAGTCTGTCCACAGAGAGCAAGAGATTTGAAAAATGTCTAAAAGTGCTTCTTGATAATGGTTTGGACATAAATGTAACTGATTTCGATGGCAATACGATTCTTCATGATACTCCAATCATACGAGAATGTAATTCAATAGCAAAAGTCATTTTGAAACATGGAGGGAACGTGAATCAAAGAAACCATTTTGGTTACACTCCTCTACATTATCCGTATGTAAACGAAGATTCCAAAAGTAAATACAAAATTAAACATCTAATCCTGATGAAAAATTGTGCAGACTTGGATACTAGGACAATTGATGGCATAACACCATTGATGACAGTTGTTCAAAAATACCCTTTCGAAAAACCAACCATGGCATCATTTATACTTGAACAAAACCCCTCTTGTACAAACGACGTCGACAAGTTCGGACGAACTGCCCTTCATCATTGTGCAATTACTTTGCTACATAAGAGTTTTGATAAACATATATTCCGGTCAGAGGAGAATTTAAATGAGCTATGCAATAAGATTCAAACTTTGCTCAATGCAAATATTGACCCTAATATGGAAGATCATTTTGGAAGAAAGGCTGTGTATTACACACAATTTTTGAAATCAGGAGAACAGAAGTATTTTCAAAAGTATCTCGGAGAACTGCCAGACGAAGAGTATTCAGATGAATGGTTAGCTTATGAACCACTAAAAGCAAAGTTAAAGGATGATTTGAAAAGAAAGAAAGAGATCTGGAAGGGTTGGAATACACCAGGAGAAACGAAAGAAGAAGAAGAATTCATCAAAGAAATAAAGAGTTCAAAAGGAATTGGCAGTGTCGGCAACATCCCCGAAACTTCTGAAATTAATGAAAACATCGGAAAGCTAATGGAAAAGTTTTCCTTACATTTAACCAACAATTGTAAGTTTGGATACAAATACATTCCTCAACTCTCTGGAAGTGTTAGTGAAGGCACTAAAGTTGGTTTTCCTGACGAGTTTGATTATCTTATATTCATCAAAGGGCTTGAAGATCAAGTGACACCATACGAAAACGAAGCAACCGAGGAAGGATTTGTTAAGTTGGAATTCAAGAAAGATTCAACAAATGAAGAATTTTCTACTGAAGGATACTTTGATGCAGTAAAGTTCCGTCAATATTTTAATAAAATATTTTTGAATGCATCGAGCGTATTTGCAGCAAAAGAATTTTATTATGTATCGTGTGATCAATCAACAGGTAATGCAGCCACCACTATAGGATTGTCCTGTACAACACAAGGTTTTGGTGATATAGATATAACCGTTGATATTGTTCCTGTTATAAAATTACCGGTTTGCTGGCGTCCACAGCACTTTAGAGAGTCGTTTGTTTTTAAAAACAAAGACCGTTTGTGTGCAACTCTGATGAAGCATTTAAAGTTTGATAGCACCTGTTTGAGAGTCTCTATGTCACTTATAGAAACAAGAATCATCAATCAGCTTTCCTCTGAACTCAAAGATTTGTTTATTGCACTTAAAGCGTACAATGATAATATCTGCAAATATATGCTCCAATCTTATCATTTAAAAAATATGATCTTGGAATACGACTTTTGTGAAAAAGCAGGACGGGAAGATTTGTGTGACCGAAGCTTCTTCCGGGTTTGGGAAGACGCAAGTAAACTAAGAGATGAAATTGTACCTCGATTTTTCTTTACTGGATCATTGATGAACTTTATCAAACACAAAAGAATGTCCTGGCCTTAAAATGCATTTTGTTGAAAACAATAACGTAATCTGTTTAGTTATATTTTTGTAGGTTGATTATACAGACATTTATGGGATACCCTACTTTTTCAAACGACCCGACATTATTTTTAAAAGAAAATTTACAATTATTTTTTAACATTTTAAAAACCCTTTTGAAATTACACTTTTTTCCATTTTGTTCCCTAAAATCCCTCTCTCTTGTCTTCCCATATTTTTACGAAAGTATCTAAAGAGCATATAATGGATTAATTTCAAGTTTTGTTTAGTTTCAACTATTTAAGTACAGTTAAACTCATGTAATCCGAATTTGTTCGAATCACACGAGTTTTCTAATTATAGGAGTTTGAATAAGTTTGATTAAGTCGGACGGGACCGAAGATTTTGTTCGAATTGTATGAGTTTTCGAATTATATGAGTTCGAATTACACGAGTTGAACTGTATGCTGGAAAACAATTTTTAACACTTCAAAACATCTTTAGGTCCATTTTAAAGACCTCTCGTGTGGAATGCGATGTATCTACTTATTTCAATACATGCAAATAATAGTACTATTCCAAGGGGAGGGGTAAAAACATATCTGTCGGTCTATTTCATCTACAATGTCTGATTATATTATGCACAACATTGTGGGACGATCGAATCGCGTTCCCTTGGGTGCAAGGTGCCGATGCCTTGAACAACGAAACTATCGATCGTTAATTATTCAGTTTAAGGAATTACATAGCCAAATCATTAATCGAATTTTGATCGAATTCCTATGTCTGGTATCCGGACAGACAATTCCCCGATGGACAGCAATTGTCGGCCGGGGATTTTTCCAGTAATCGTCTCATTGCCCCCGATAAGTTATAACAGAGAGAGTAGGTTATATTGATTAGAAAGCTGAACTCCTTTTTGTCCATAGTTAAGGATACCCCTGTCATTAGAAGGTTGGTGAAGTGATCTTTCCAACAGTATATATATAGTTATTATAGTTTCTATAATAATGATTTCGAGGTAGAACTTATTTTTGACTACTGGATTCTACAAACATGACTTCATATCTAAAAATCAATGAGTTTATGGCTAAAAAAACACAAATAAAAGACAAAGTTACCTTATTTTGCAAAACAGCGCTGACGATCATGCCCGTGAAAAAGTCCCATTCCTGAAAGAGAAGTATGTCGGCTAGTGTTACCTAACTTTTCAGCCAGTTTGAGAGTTTTTTAATTAAATAAGTTACAAGAACGCGCATGTACCAAAGTAACCCCTTTTCCGCATGAGATTTTACACAGCGAAAATGATTCTCAGAAAAACAAATAAAATGCTGATTGTCAGAAAATTCTTTTAGTCCACTATGGAGCATCAAACATGGCTGAAACACAACCAGAATACCGAAATTCTTTTTGCAGGTTTAATAGGACAGTGAATTCTTTAGAGACTGCACAGCCAAAAGTCGGTCCTTATACAGACTGACATGTTCTCCACCTGACAGCATCCGATAGAAGATTTAAACTTGCTTTAAAACTCTTTTTATTCAAAGAAGTCAAACTTTGCTTTTGAATAAACAACGACGGTATGAGTTCTTTCCTCCGTAAGGAGAGAAAACGCCCTGCACACTTTCTCATTTATCAATTGTTAGAATCCGAAAGTTTTCTTTGTTGTGGCGGCATCGAAAGAGTAAAAAGATTTAAATCTTATCTACTTTATTGCATGAAAATTTCGCGGTTTTTTAAACTACATTTCGCGGCATTTTAATTTCGCGGTCGGAGCCGAACTGCGAATTTCGCGGCATCCGAAAAAATGTATTTTGCAGTGTATTTTTTGTTTTAAATGTATTTTTCGGATAAATTACTCAAATTTCGCGGTTTTTTGTTAGAAATTGACTTTCGCGGCATTTTAATTTCGCCGTCGAGCTCAAAATACATTTTTCGCGGCATCTTAATAATTTCGCGGTTTTTCAAACTCAACTGCGAAACCGCGAAACTTTCATGCCGCGAAATTTTCATGCAATAAAGTAGTTATCTAAAAACACTCACTTGTTTTTCGAATTTTTTTGGATAGATACCATGAACCAAGTGAAGAGCAAACATCAATCGATCGTCCTAACAAAAAAAAGAACAATTAAGACACAGTTCAAATAACAGCTATGGAGAGCAACCGTCCGCTAAACGAGAAATCGTGGGTTTAATTCCCACTCGATGCTTTGGGAAGCACGTTAGTAGCGCAGGATCTGCCTCGATTCATTACAAATCATTATTTAATAGACTTTTTCATAAATTACATTGTGAGCAACTATTGCCTCGTTTTGAATTGAGCGCTATGATAACCGAATCCCAAGTTAGCTTATCAAAACTTGACTCCAATGATAGATGTGTCATTTTAAGTCTCGTGAGTCTTGATCACTTTGGTAATTGTATGAAAACGAGGCAGTCGTTGTTCGTGATGTAATTCATGAAAAGGTCTATCCGTTATAAAAAGAAACACTCGCGGGTACTTTTTCAGGAAGATTTTTCCGTTCAATTCTCACTCGATTCACTACTTTAGAGAAATATTTGGAAGAACATTAGTAGCGCAGGATCTGTCCATCTTCATTCATTACAAATTATGAAATCTGTTTAAGAGAAACACTCGCTGGTACACGAGTACTGTTTCAGGATAATCCAGGATATTTCGTTAATATACTCTGGACGGTTAAACTGAAATGTAGCAAATGCCAGTGAATCGAAGTATGAAACAGTTAAATAATGTTAAATTTTGATAAGTACCATCAGATTGGAAGAGCTAACTCCCCCTTGCAGCAGGCCTTGTCTCACAATTCTTTGCCACAGATGTGATATACTTTTCAACCAATAATGGTTTAACTATGGTTTAACTCACTATAAGATTTTGTTTACTGATTACACATAATTAATCTTTAGTAAGTGACGTCATGCCGTGGCAAAGAATAACATTACTGAGGTGAGAAACTTATTAACGCTAGCATGAAAAATGATTTGTTTTTCAATTATTGCTGATAAGAGTTTGACTTAGAAGGTGCCATTATAATAGTAACTTGTTTATTTGGTAAAATAATACATAAATAGTAGTGAAGCTTCTATACCTTGGACTTGAAATTTCCGATGCTGAAAGAAGGGAATGAGATGGAAAACGTTTTATAACAAGAAAATGCTTACCTTAAACAAGGATCGACAAACAGTCTCATAAACGAGTGCTTGTGCTGCACCTTCGAGTCTTTTGATGCGACTACTCCCTTCTCCTTTGTCCTGAAGAAAAGAAGATGTTGGAAGAATGTCATAATCTTCATTGCTCTTTTAAAAGTGGTGGGGACCCCCCGGTCTATTAGAGACCAGAAAGTTGGTTGATTTCCATACGAAAAGGCATGAAAAAATAAAGGTAGATAATTAAAGGAAGATGGTGGCCAAGTGTTTAGAGTGTCCACCTCCCTTTCGCAAGGTTGTGGGTTCAACCCCTAGCCGGTTCAGACCATAGCCTTGAAAACTGGTACTCGCTGCTGACCTGCTTGGCACTCAGCATTAAGGGGTAAGTGGAAAAATCCAGGGAAAGGAGTGGCCTACCTTCGGGTAGACAGTTATTCGAAAAGAAAGCCTTTGGGTCGCCCTCGATTCCGGTCACGAAACTTATTTACCTACTAAAGGAAGACGCGTCATATAACCCTAAGAGTCACTTTTTCTCTTTGAACTTTAAATAAGGCGCAGTAGAAAAAGAAATTTACCCTGAGGGTGTTCTATCCACCGCTCCCACCATCCCGCCCAAGAGGATTCCCCACCCCTAATGCTTTAACTTACTTTGACTGATTACAGGGCTCTTCTGAAGCGTCGTAAGAAAGACATGAAATTGGTTCATGTACCCTAAGGGTGTTCTATCCACCGCCCCCACCATTTCGCCCAAGAGGATCCCCCGCCCCTAATGCTTTAACTTACTTTGACTGATTCCAGGGCTCTTCTGAAGAGTCGCAAAAAAGACGACAAACTGAATCGATACATGTTATTAATCTTGGCTAGATCACAGATGACAAAATACATCGCACTCCCATGTTCGGCTAACGGCAAATAAGCATCTCTTTCCTGCGTAAATGTAAGATATGAGAATAATTATAGGAGAAAACTGTCGGCTAAAATTCTCTTTAGCATCCTTTTAAATCTGCACCAAGTAAACTCAGACCTCTTAAACCAACCTGTATTCAGGATATCTATGACGTAATCTCTTCTACGGAAACTTCCTAAAAAGCCGGGTGTTTTTGCCACTAGATTTGAATTTTAAACAATGAAATTTACTGGCAAATATCCGGATTTCTGGGATTTTACTTCCCGTTTTTGCTCTAATCGGTATCCATGAAAGATGATTCGGACTTGCCATACCCTCTTGCTGAATAACAACAAGAAGAAAAAAAGCCTTTGGCAAAATAATTCCAAAAAACAATTTTCATTACTTTATCAAGAGAAGTTTGAACTTCATGCGCATCTTTTAAAGACTGAGCAATGGTGCTGCTACTTGATTTGGTTTTGTTTAACGAATCCAACAGTTCTTTGTTCTCCAGAATGTTCCCTTCAGCATTTGCCAGAGACTGAAAGTAGAAAAAAGGAGTAATATAGCCAGTTGTATAACGACATGCAAATCACGTACTAAGAATGACCCCCTGGAATGATTCCTAGTTTTTTTTAGTGGTAAAAATAATTAAAAATGATGTCTAAGATTGCCTACCCTGTATGGTCTGGTACTATCATCAACTACACAAAAGAGTAGGGTTTGGTACAGGCTAATAATAACCGAGCTATCCATATACTGACTTTACCTAATTAAAAACGAAATTCTATTCGCAGAAAAAATTGAGGTGGGCAGGGTGGCAACTTTTTCTACACGGAAGCACCCTTGAAATCCGGGGGTTTGCCCTCGTTTAGCGTCATAAACAATAATAAAACAAAGGTCAAACGCCCGCACGTCCGCCCGCCCGGATCACATTTCATGCTTACCTCCAATAAGGATTCTTCCAGTTCAGCAATCTGTATTTTTAAATCTTCTTCTTTTTGAAGTAGTTCTGTTTTCTTGATTTCTAGTTCTGGTTTTTCCATTTGTAATGTCAATGCAAGCAGCTGAAATAATACATACATGCATTATACATATGTACCTTTTAAAGTTAACAATTTGCTACAAGGGAGGTATTAGGGCAAAAACTGTGACGTTAAATTATAATCTTTTATAGATTTAACATGTGAATCTATCAGGTTTAGTGGTGCATTATTTTAGGCTATTAGGGTACGGTTTTTTTCTGGAATGTCCCAATACAGGACTCTGTCCACTAGAGCTTTAGAACTAGATTAAAAAAATTAGCATTTTACCTGTCCAGTCAATCCAGCTCTGGTAGTGGTGAAATTGACTTCGTTAACAACTGATAACACATCTGGTGGTAGTTCAGGATTCGGATTTCGTGTTGTTAAAAAGATCCTATGGTGGAAAGAATATGTAAACTGGTTGTTGTTGACACGTTCATCTTTTTGCAAGACCACTAAATTTAAGTCTGGCATTATTCATAAAAGGGAAACAAATATATATTTGAAGAAATCATAGATTTTTGTCCAACTATCTTCAATCAGGAGATTTTGGGTGGCAGAGCAGCATATGCGCATTTCGTCCTTATTGGGACTCATCAGCACTGCGTACTGCACCCTGGCTGGCAGATCGAATTTGCCAGCATCTCAGCACCAAACAATCGCTTGTGGTGCAGACTGAGAGAAGAAGTGGACAGAAGGGAAATTCCCCAAAGGGGAATTCTATTTTTGACTCCTATGGAGCCAAGCTAAAAAGAGAACCAAGAGGGAGGAAGCCTCAACACTGCATGGTCTCAAAATATATATGTCTTGCTGGCGAAATTAAAAAAAGGATTTAATATATAGTTCCAACTAGGTCGACCCTCCCCAAAATAACAAGAATGGTAGCAATCTTGCGAGGGGAGTGGTAGCAACCTTGCTCTTGAAAAGGGGATGTCAAGAAGGGGATAGTTTTTTTGTTACCTCTTCGATTTTACCATAGACTCATTTTAAGGACAAAAAAATTAATCTGGGGCATCCACTAATTTCAAAGGGAGGTCATACCCTTGTCCGAACTATGGATGTATAAAAAATAAGCCGAGAAAAAAACTCGAAATTTGAAATCTCGAAAACAAACAAACCTGAAATTCTCATTATAGTCAACTCCTTTCTCGCCTATCTGTACAACAAAGCGTGGCCCTTGGCTGGTAAAATCTTTACGAAGAACAGGGTACAAGATGGGTTCGACACCGTCTACCTCCTGTATGACAAGCGTCTTCCCAAAACGTACCGCTAACTCTAGGGCTGTAACAAAATTCGAATCCTGGGAACGAGAAAGTAAATTTGAGGTATTAGTTGATTTGAGCGAAACAACACACTGGACATTCCGGAAAGCGTTTTAACAAAGAACTATTTAAAAAAAAATGTTTAAACACATTTAAACTAGGATATTATGGGGGGGGGGGGAATAGGTAAAAACTTTGTCGGTAACAATTTTAGTCTAGAAAAAAATTAATTTCCCCGACAAAATTTGGAAATTAGTACAGAAAACTTTTTAGTCACCCCGATACTTTTCCCCCGATAAGGTGGCCTAAAATTCGAAACAATGCAATACTTTTTTTCAAGCTGTACGTTAAGAGATCCAAAGAGGGGCACAATTACCTGTTCACTGTACACAGAGCCAATAGCAACAGAAAATTGAAATTCATTTCCGTAGAGGGTCTGTTTGTGAATGGGAACATTCGCAAAATCTAGTTTGAGATTTTTCAAAATAGATATGGCAAAGCACTTTACGAGCACAACCGAGTGGACTAAAATAGCACAAAATTCCCACAGAACTTTTTACGGGAAACTATCGGCAAAGCAGACATTAACCACATGATGCCTTATTGGACAAAACAATGTCGGTCTAATTTTTCGTCGGACACAATTTTCGTCACCCACAAATATTTTCGTCACTTTTATCCAAAAAAAACGCAAATTTTAGCCTAAAAAACTTTTTTTTCGTCGGACATCATTTTCGTCACATCCAATAATTTCGTCACTTTTGTCCGACATTTTTTTTTGTCCGATAATGTATACTAACGAACGATAAACGTGAGGTATATACTCTGGTACAAAATAAAATACCTGTTGATTGATGACTTCCAATCGTTGTTCTTTTAGATGTTTCTTTAGCCATTCAGTTGCTTGTTGAGAAGGATCCACTAAGAACGGACAAATTGAATCCTAAAAAATCAAAACATTATTATTTTCCATCCGTTTATTTTGTGTCTGATTCGAAAAAAAACTTAGGACAGGGAAAATAATAGCCATGTTAAATTCATGACATCCATTACGTAATCTTTTATATACGGAACCATCTCAAAAAGCCGGATGTTTGCAACTACAGTTGACTCGCTCTAATTCGAATCTCTACTATTCGGATCTCTCTACTATTCGGATCTTTCTACTATTCGAACAAAGTAAAAGTCACCGTCAAGAGACTTTCTACTATTCGAATCTCTCTATAATTCGAACAAAAGTTCCCCCCCTTGGGATTCGAATTAGAGAGAGTCAACTAATTGTTAGAAAAGCCAAACAAGTGGCAAACACCCGGCCTTTTTAAGATGTTTCCGTATAAAAGATGACGTAATGTATACCATGAATACCAGGTGATAAATCAAGACGAATAAGTCTTTACCATCCTATGCTCTAAATAGCGTATATTCCTACAGGCTAGTACGGTTGGCAATGAAGACATAACCAGTGAATAAAATATTTAAGATCTTGACGATTTGTAGCGTCCTAGAGCAGATAGTCATCATAAGTTACTAATTTATTCAACTAATTTATTCAATTCTTAACTACTGATGGTTTGCGGATGAATGTTTTAAAATTAAATTTTACAATGAAATAAAAGCTCTTATCATAATCACAACTTACTTTCAAGATGACCATAGCGTTCTCCATAGAAAGCATATCAGATGGTAATCCTTCACCTTTCCACACCAACTGTTCACTCTCTGTACTCAGGAATTTCTTAAAGTCAAACTCATCGATATCTACCAGCTGGCAGAACTTCTTTAGATATTTTCGTCGAGTATCCTCAGGCTGTGAACCCATGTATGTGATGAAGGCAGCGGCTAGTTGTGCTCTTGAAGGGAGCTGTTCCGTAATTTCCGTCAGCTCTTTAACCTGTGTAGTTAATATTGAAGAAGAATAGCGAGGCTACACAAAAGGACACGCATAACTCGTCTAAACAAAACTTATAAACGAAAATTCATGTACAACCCGACCTATACGCATCTAAGGTCCTAAATATCCTCTTGCGAAACCTCGTTTATGAATGTTGTTGTTGACTCTTTTTTAGTTTAGCTATCACCCTACGTGCTGAATATACGCCACCCGAAACATCGCCGAAAAATTACTCAAGCACCAAAGCGAAATCCCCTATTTTAGCCTGTTTTTCAACATTTTAGACTCCAACAACCACGCGCTAACTTGTCCTCCCCATTTTCTAAAATTTCGTCGTTCTTTATAGTACAAAAGTCTCTAAAAACCGCTTGAATATAAGAGACAAAATTTTGTCTCGATGCTTCGTTCTCCAAACTCCTTTAAGAGCCTTTACTACGGAAAACTTTACATACCTGTGAAGACCATCGTTTGAATTCACCTTGCAGTTTACCAACGAGCGTCTCGGCTGCCGTGATAGTTTCTTGTGCTTTTTCGACGTCTACTTTCAACTTGGCTGCTTCTTGAGTACGTTTTTCAAACCTATGGAGAAATTAGATATTGCTAAAATGTGACTTTTGGTAATTTTAAAGCCCGCCCGCTTACATGAGTTTCATTTCAAACAGGTCTGAATTGATTTTTCAACCATCAAACCTCAGATTGGTCATTTTGATCTGTCTAAAGAGAAACTCCAAAAACTTGGATTATCTGAACGTGCTCTTAGAAATATGAACGGAAGGAAAACACCTTTTTAACACGTTCAGTGTCGAGCTTGGTCTAGACATTTTTTAGAAATCAAAATTAACTTTTGAAAATTTTAATATTTCATCATTTTTTAGTAACCAAGTTTTGTTTAAATTAAACATATCAGATGAAATAATCTATAGATAATTTTGATTACATTTTAACAATATGCAATATAAAAGCAAACAGAAGAAAGAATCCTAGCTCAGGGTTGAAATCAAACCAAAGACATTGGGAACTAAACATTGAAACGGGGGTAAGGGTGAGTGGAAATAATGAAAGACAACATTAAAATAGACAAAGATTTAACTTTTTTTGGATAAATTTTGCCCCTGATTGTTATGTTAGCTTACTTTTCTTTCATGTCAGCAACTTTCTTGTCAACGGATGCCAAAGCTTTCCCTAATTTGTCCAATTTTGCTTGTGATTTATCAATACCCCTAGAAAAAATAAGTACACAAATGTAAATTGACATTATTCATCAGGTTTACAGAATAGATTCAACGGGGGTGGCCACTTAGGGTCCACTCATTGCGTGCAGCTTTTTTTATACTGGAAATTCCTTTGAAAAAGATTACGTCATGTATTATAATACTCGGAAACGTCTGAAGCCTTTTTCTGGTGCGATTTTTAACCCGAAACGAGGCAACCAATCATAAGGATCAACCTCGATTCCATCCAAGGCAAACCGTCGGCGGCTCCGCGGAGAACGAAAATGTTTATTACATATGACATAAACTTTTCTTTCTTCTAAATTCCCTTCAGTAAATTATTTTGATATTAATTGATAAATTTAATTCTTTTGCAGTCTCGAAAATATCGCGCCAGCGGCATGCGACACTGGCTGCGACAAAAGGCGCATGCTAAAAATAAAAATTGAAACTGTTCAACTTCTTTGGGCTTTTCCAGAAATTGTCTGTACCCCCCCCCCCCCCCTGTTGAGGATATCCATTTTTCGAGGTTCAGAGTCCCCTGGATATCCGGCCTTAAAATAAAGACCCCCTGGATAT
>JAUJPO010044610.1:0-16932 GCA_032270745.1 Tiaropsis multicirrata
ATACCATGGTTGATACCTTAAACTTGTTCCCCTGCCCAGAAATCCACTCAGAAAGTTTACTTTTTCAAAAAAAAAAGGTTGAGAAGGTTAAGCTTATTTAATTTCGTTGGTTTTTGGTACGAAAAAAGCTTCGTTAAATAAACGTCTTTCGTTCATTAAACTCTTAATATTTCCATAACAGCCTTTGAGGCAGGATAACCTCAGTTAAGTGATAAACCCTAATATAGCAATTTCTTTGAAAATAACGAAGGTATCAAATGTCGTATAGATATTAGAATGGCAGGGACAACAAACAGTACACATTTTTTTACTAGGACACTGTGACCCCCCCGAAGAAGCCTGTTTTTAACTTTTCTGAAATCTAGTCTTAAAATGTTCTAAAAAGGAGTAATTTTTTAACTGTTTTCTTTTTAGAATTTTCTTAAGAAATCTTCCTCAGAAGGCTTATACTGTTCTTAGCATATTCTTAACATTTTGGGTGATCGAAGCTTTGTGTTCCTGTATTTAGAGAAATGTTATTTCATAACAAGACAAGAAAATTCTCGTCAAAATTCATAAAAATGGAGAAAGAAAAAGAAAGGACAACATCCTTCGCTTTTTTCTTTCGCCCACGTTCTTCTTTCTTCAATTTTTTTCACCATCCTCGTCGTTTATGATTTCTCATATATGTTGTCTTCGTATTATTGTATCAACAATAGAGAAATTATGAAAAAATGGTTTTCGCCCTGTTGACAAATATAGAATATCTGCAGATGGTCGGTCGCCCTATTGTGACGTCACTCGGCGTAGGGTTTTTTGTAATGGATTTCGTCTTTCACATTTCGCAAGTCGTTCTTCGTTTTTCTCTCTCGCTCTATTTTCGTTCTTCTGTTTTCTTGGACATGGTTTCTACACATTAGCATTGAACGCTTTCTTAATTTATTCACACATAAATTATGGTTTTTGCTTTTTTGTTTTGATATAAATTAGGATACATTAATTGGGATAATTTATGTCCCCTTGGTAAAACAATTATTTGAAAGCTTCTTCACAAAGAGTGGCTATGTGAGTTTTTTAAAGCACAATCATCTTCAGTTTTCAATGTTGTCGAATTTCTTTATATGTTCAAAATGTTCCGCTTGAAATTACCTTTCCAACGGACGTAAAATCTCTATTTGATACAACGTCGGTCATAAGGATGTTAAAGTCCTAATCCAATATTTTGTCCCAATATTCCTTTGCTCAATATAAGTTATGGAAACAAATTTCACGTTAGTTTGGCGAACTATGGGTTTGCTTCACAGCTTAACCTTCAGAAGTTTAATCTGCTGCACAACATCTTCAGGCTCGTTGAAGTCAAGAGCAAATTTTACGATTTTACTTCTGTAAAAACCTTTTCTTAAAAAGGAGATTATAATTCAGAATCGCTACAAGAAACTTAAAATAGTAAGTTCTTGATGGACTACTTTAACCATCACACGCATACGAATGAGTGCTTTACGTATCAAAAGATTTTTAAAATCGATCCAAAGTTTTTATCGCCGTCGTTCTTCGACACGATCGTTTAAACCCTACTTTATGTGCATGATGCACCTATTTCCCTCCTCAGGAAGTTAGCTGTTGTTTTGTTCTGACAGATCAGTTTATCCGAGCCTTATGTAAGAGCTGATTAGAGATATGTTGATAATGTTTTTTGTTCTAAATGTTTTTGTTGAATCTAAAACACAGAACGTTCAAATGTCTCTATTTTTTGCAAAGTGGTTATTATCCTGGACAGGAAGTTGCAACTCATTTCCACATCAATACTACACTACACTATTCTAGTTACAAATCTTTGTTGTGTCGTAGAATTCAAGAAAGCCATTATTCTCTCGCCGTGTAAAAGGTTAAACTTAAAGATTCGAAAGGTTGTTTATAGTTCCTTTCTGTTGTTGTCTCCACAAAGTTATTGTCACTAATTCAATGTTAGTGCCATTTTGTAAAAGCACCAATATGCAATTTTTTTGTTGTAAAAATCCTCCTTTATGCCTTATTGCGCACTGAATTTCATTAGGCATACGGATACACAGAAAGCAGAAGATTTTACATTTCTTTATTTTTAGGTACACGTTTTTTTTATAAGAACATTAAAATTCGAAGGAGCCTTCTAATGTTCTTAGCTTTTTTGGTTTCAAGCCTGGAAATGTTCTTAAAATGTTTTTAATTAAGTCTTTTTTTTATGTGTACGTAATCAAAAATGATAAAAATGTTTCTTTTATTTCCATACTCTTAATTTTTTGACCTCGAAGCCTTATGTTCCTATATACTTTGTTTTTATAAAAAAAACGTGTAACACACAGTTATATTTCCCTTGCTAAAAGCCTCGTAAAACTGAATCTGAGAGAAATTGCTTTTAATAAGAACCGTCGGAAAAGTCAACCTAAATCTATTTGTTTCTTAAAACTTTCTGATACTCGAACTAGTAGCATGCTAGTCTTAGATAAGAATTGCCAGAAAGGCCTCGCCTAACTTTACAATTACAAAGTGATTTTTTAGGATCCCAAATTGAACAAGTGTCATCTTAGATATGAGGCAATTTCGGTTTCAGTATTTCTGATTTCCTTTAAGAATGTCGGTAATAAAACTTTTTTTCTGAACTGAAGTCAACGAAAGTAATTTTACTACTAATTTCTCGCTCCCATAAAAAGACTGGATGATAATATCCAAGGCGTCCTTTTGCAGAAGTCATTAAAGTTGATTAGTTTCCAGTTTGATGCGCTGAAGGAGGAAGTCTAGGTATTAATGGTGTGTTGATTAATTTTGATGAGTTTTCATTTTCGACTTCGATGCAAATAAGGTAAAACACATGTTGATAGAGCACAGACAGTATAAAGTCCTATAATGCACGCACCGTAATAACAAATTATCATAAAGCCTGATTTTTGAAAAAAAGAATTCACGGTGAAGTTTGGCCAAAAACGATCCAAAAAAGATTTTTTTATCTGGGTATTGTATGATAGCTTTTTCGTGCACTGTACGAGGGTTAAGGGTCTTTAGGCCGTGAAATTTGTGTGTTTGTTTTGTTGTTATTGTGTTACAAGGTATAGATGTTCGTCTTGTTTTTTCATGTATGTATTTATCTCATTTGTTGAAAAATAAATTATCATCTAACTATCACTTAGATCCTGAATACCATCCACCAAATGAAGATTTGGATTATTTTAAATTGCTAGAAACTAACCTCGTGTGCCGCGCTACCAACGTCACTTGTTTGGGTTTATGTTTATCCAAAACCTAAGTTCTTTGAAGTTGCACATCGCATTGGAAATGTCTTTGTACTAACAATATGTAACTAGAAGTGGTGGTTCGATTCATATCTCCATGCATTTAATAATCGCATAGAAACAGTAAATAGTAATATAATTTCCCTTGCTACAAACATAGCTAATAAACAAATCAGGAAATTAACTCTTTAAGAAGCTATATCCTTTCTTCACGCTTGCACTGTTTCTGGGTGCAATATCCAAAAAGATTGTCTGTCCTGACAACAACTAGATCTGTCAGTGGGTTTAACTGTTTATAAGGAAGATGATATGTTTTCGCGGCTTTTGAGGTTGTGAGTTTGCGCCATTTTGGTTTGCCGTATCGGTTCGTGTAATTTGATTTTGTTGAAACTGTAGAATTAATAGTCTAGTCAAATAGTCAAATGCATGCAAAACTCTTAACAACTCATTTTGACAATAAAAAATACGTCAATTGGCGAAAATCAGGATAGGAAAAATATCCAATTTGCCTCTTCCAGAAAGAAATTAATTATGCAAGGGAGATATATTTCTTCAAATTTATCCCCGTTACATTTTACCTTTTCAAACTCCGGAAAAGCGTCGACTTGACCTACACGCATACGAACATACAAAATGACCCCCCCAACATCGCAAGGCATTTCAAGATAACATTAGTTCTTATAATAAAGGTATATCACCGGGGATATCCGCTGGCTTTGACAATTATCGTAAAAAGGTTTCAGTTCCTCTGCACGAACGAAACGCTTCAGATCAAATGCCATTAATGACGAATGATGATGCTTTTTTAAACGAATTTCATTTCCCTTAAAATACCTCTTGGCTTCATATCAATCTTTTCTTCCTGGTATAGAGGAAAATCTTCTTTAATATAGGAAGGCCTAATATTAGGAACTTTTTTTGTTTGTTTGAGAAAATCCATTTTGAAAATGGTAGAAGAAAGTCTGTTTTTTTAGCTTTATTTGTGTGTAATACGATTCCATAAGATACTAACTAACAAATTTTTAGATGTTATTCGGTACAACCAAACCTTGACACTCTACAATCTATCTGACCATTGATTTATTGGGTTTAGTAATTATTTTTTCTGAAAATATCTTGGATCATCTATTTATTGGATGAAAGTTGTGTCTATTCTGATATATCAACTCCTCCTTTATGCATTTAATTTAGCATCTCATTAGTTTTATCAACCATCAGAATCAATCATCAATTATCAATTAGCTATCGGTATATATGTACGTTAGGACCTTTTATTGATTAGCTAATAAACTATCATTATAGGGCTAATAATCTCCAATTCAAATATTGATCACTTGCTCATATTCCTAATTTGAAAGTCAACACTCCCCATCAATTTTTTTGAGTACCTTCTGTGTCCGGCCTATTAAATCCGTTCGTAGACACTGCCCACAAAAATAAACAAGAAACTACATGAAAAATAAATCAATTTCGTATCCTTTGAGGAGCAGTACAAGTAAGAAGATTAGTACAACATTTGGGTGCGTGGGATCGTGATAGCTAACATTTAAAAATGCTTATAATTTCATAATTACTCTAATTACAAAGTCATCGACAACGTCCGCTCCTATGGTTCTTTTCATTTCCTTCTCAATGCAACTAAGTGTCTGTTGCTTCTGGACTGCTACGAAGTAAAATCAGTGCATAGTCAGTATAAAAATCACTGGTCTGGAGTGTATTGATATAACTTTTTGTCAACTTTTTCTTTGTTTAAAAAACAAAAGTCTAATGTAAATTTGCTCACTTATTGATCACGTTACCAATATCTTCTCTTCTTATGGGATTGGTTTGCTTTTTAATCACATGATCAAAAAGTGAGCAAAACAAACCAATTCGCGTAAGTAAGATCAAAATGTAAACAAAAGACAAATATAAAGGACTTCCAGACCGGGTTTTTTATGTGTCTATGGTCACTGCATACAACGCAGATGATTTTCTTCTCATTGAGTCGCCAGGGAATTCCCTGAAGCAAGAAAACAGCAACAAGAGATGCTTCTCACAGCTAGAGAAGAAAAACTAATGCAATCTATTTAGGCCATAGTAGCTTTTCGCTAGTCTTTCTCTTTTGCAAGACTAGCAAATTTTTTATTTGGTCATTTCAAGAGCTTTACAAATCATTAAGTCTATGAAGTCTTTCCTTGTCAATGATGGCCAATGGTTTTGGGTGTCAGATGCCCAAGAAAGTTGCCTTTTCATGTCTTTCGATCAATATATGTCTAAACAAAGTTTTCGTTAGCAAAAGATTCTAAAAAGAATGTCTGCGATCAAAAAGTAGACCAGTTCATCACTTGTAATGGACAGTTGGCGGACCTCGAGCCAATGTTATGCCAGCTAATTTGGAGAGCTAACTATACTAAGTGTTAGTCATTTCAATTTTCTAACTTCCTCACTGTAAAACTACTAATCGTTTATCTTGTAAACAAAAAATCATCTTCCTTGTTATTTCGTTCAATTCTTAACGATCTTTTTTTCATGTCAGCTTCTTCTTCCTTCTGTAAAATGTCAATTCTCAATGCAGTGACCGACTGGTTATCTTTTCCTTAATGAATATGGTTTCATTTGAGGTTCAAATCAGATTCTGAATGTTTACATTCTATCTAGACCACATTTCCTTGTTTTGGACTTGGAGGTCCTATAATTTAACCTTTGTCCGTTCGTTCGTTCGTTCGTTAGTTAGTTACCAGCTTTTCACGAGATTGACTCATTAGTTTTTTTTCTGATTTTTTGTACAAAGATAGGTAGCCTTAAACCCTCGAATGTGACGGAGCCCGATTTTTGATAAAAAGAATTTGGCCAAAAACGGCCTAAAAATAGGCTTTTGGGGATTTTCTCGAGATTGGTTCATTAGTTTATTCTGATTTGTTACACAAAGTTAAGATTTTGGATACTCTCAAATGTGACGGAACCCAATTTTTGAGGACAATTTGTCGCGGCCGAATTTGACCAAAAACGACCGAAAAAAGGTTTTTTCGGGATTTACTGGAGATTCATTAGTTTATTTTATCTTTGGTATGTGACTAGAGTATCATCTTGGGTGTTAAAGAAAGGTTTAAATACGGCAGGCAGTTTTTGCCTTAAAAATAACCCTTTTATGAGTGAGGCAGGGGTGTTCAAAGATACCAAATAATATTTGAGACAGGGGTCTTTTTTCAGAGACAGAGGTGTTATAGTTTTTAAGGATGTTGACTATCTGAAACAGGGATGTTTTAGTTTTTTCAAAGATTATTAGACAAAGGGACTCTTTCCCTGTATAATGGCTGTATTTGGCCTATAAATTGAGCTGTGTTCATTCATTCGTTCTTTCATTCTCATGGCCTTAAGGATTAATTTCATTTGATAACCAGGTAGGTCCATCACAGTATCATTTGTTTTTTCCCATTTCCCTTGCAAAGTTTATTTTTCTTTGTGTTTTAGAATTTTTCAAACACCTTTTTTAACGCGGATTTATTTATAAAGATAATAATTAGATCATGAGATAGATAGATAGATCTTTGGAAATGTAGATAGTGTACGTAACGAACGACTTTGGTGCTTACCAAAGCGATTGATTCCCACTAAGAAAGGTTCTTTGGATAACTTTTATTCTTTCCTTGTCTTTAGTCAACATTGGATATAAGGTTGTAGATTTTCTTTAAAAAGCAGAAATCACCAAAAACACAGTATATATAACTGCCCTCTTAACCCCACTCAACGCTTTTAAAAGTGGCCTGTTGGCATATGGTAGCAATAGCTGACCTTGAAGGAAGGAGCACATTTCGAAAAGTCTATATACCCTTAGTCGAACATTTTAAAGAATTAAGCAACTATTAAAATTATGGTTAACCATGACTTAATGATTGGCAAGACGTATGTAATTTCTCTGATACCATTCAAGTCTTAAATTTTTAGTAATTTCTTTCTGGATTTGTTTATATTTGAGATATTGGTTTTTGTTTTGATATGCCTCTATCTACACCCTTTAATGAGTGTGACCGCGTTGTAATGATGCTCTAACTTCCTCGTATACTACATCGTGGTCAAACTATAATTGCTTCATTAAGGTATGAAATCAATCACCTCATGCACGATTGTAATTTACATTGATAATTAAATTCATAACTCGCTGCTTGGCGGATATTAATATAATATCTTTTCTATCTGTTAAACAATTAAAGAACACTTCCGTGCACTAGCTGCTATCTCGAACAATTTTTGTGTTGTTTTGCTTTTGGAACGTTTTTCGTTTTATTTGAAGACATTCTTTTATTGTCCTCGTGTTCTCTGTCCCTGTAGTTTTTCAAACTTTTTAATGCAAGATTTCGAAACAAATAAAAAAATTTATCATTATACATTTTTTCCAAGAAGCTTTCAATTCAAAGTCGTCGGCAAAAAATGCTGCCAACTTCCTTGGTTTCCATGACAACAAATTAATGTCAGCTATATCCCTGCAGGCACAAGACGTTTTTGTAACGTTTTTTAAATGTTTTTTCAACACCTTTATGATGTTTTAACGTTAAAAACGTTACAAAACGTCTTGTGTCAGCTAATATTGTTTGATTCTTTTGCATTCCAATGATTTCCTTTGTCAATCGAAAAATGATGATCTGAGCAATTTATCTTGGAAATGTCTAGATTATGTTTTTTAACTTTTCTATTGATTTCTGTCGATCGCTCTTACTAGTAAAATTCTGAAAAATATGCTTCCCTGTTTTCTTCGTATTTTCATTAGTATCGTTCACTCCGAAAGTTTTTTACTCGTCTAATGGTGACTTCAAAATGACTGAAACAGCTTCTTAATGAACTTTTGAATGAACTTACTACTACCAATATTCCTTACTGCCACATTTGTCATAATATGTTTTATAATGGACGGAAATTTTTGAATTTTGAAATTTCACACAGTAGTAACAACTTGTCTGACTGTTACCATGTTATTGTTGATTGATTGTACCCACTCACTCATCATTTAGTCAACCTCATGCATCAATTGAACCATCCATCCATCCAGCCACAACAGTCTTTGATCGATGTCATAATTTCGTAAACCTCTCTATATTGTATTCAATCGAAATTCTTCCTTCGATTAAGCATGCAGATAGTGCATCTTGTTTTGCATACATTAACAGCGTGTCTGGTACGTGGTCTGAGTAGTGCGATATCAATAAACGCGTAAACCGGAAGCAAGCATGCTGCTATAAACTACGGTTTTATAGCTTCTATTATTTTTTAATATTGTAGCCCAAAAGCTATACACTAACTACCTATATAATAATTTAGTTTTCGATCAAAAATTTGATATTCCGATTTTCTAATGTTGAATCTGACTGAAAGTAAGATAATAACTGCGATAAAAAAAGAATTACGTGTTCACATAATACCCACCAAACAGTATAGACCTTTGGGGATGAAATTCGTTTACAAACCAGGACTATTGTCCTTCTTGGTTGATAAGAAAATCTTCCCGATTCACGTCATCAGTTCTACTCATATCAAGCTGTTTTCAAAAGAAGGAAAATAGAAACATTCTTGCCTTTTTATGATGCATAAAACATGTCATCTCGGATGATATTTTAATCTATTATAGAAAATCCCATTTTCCGTGAAACTGTCGGATGCTAGAAATTACTCTATTTTGTACAGGAATCGTAATTAATAAATATTATGGAGGTTGCTATTACTATGCTTCTCTCCAGGACTGTGGTATTGCATTTTCCTCCGGTGAATAGGTCTGGGCGACATCTTATCATGTCGGAATGATTTAATTATTTTTGCAGCAATTATTCGACAAACCTGGTTTCTACTATACTACCCACGCGTCTTTTTTCAAAAAAATTATCTTGAAATCCTCGTCTTAAACCTTTTTCGAAATCTTTCTTTTTTGAGAAGTAAGTTTGCGGTCTAATTAACTAGAATATCAAATGTAGTTCTAAAAGTTTGGTTTGCTTTGAAGGTACTTTCAAGTACCTTCTGTATCCACATCTGCATGTTTGATTATTTGATGTAATGACAGCAACTATGAAATCTGTTCCTTTCAGATTGACGTGTGTTTTTCCCGTCCTTTCATTTGATTGAAAACTACCAAATATCAATAAATATGTCCATAAGCATTTGCTTCCATACTTTTTTCCTTCGATAACCCTTAACCCAACGTACTATTATTTTTTGAAAAAAGTCAAAAAGATTCTTCAATGAAAAGAAAAAAAAATTCAGGTCATTTCTTGATCAGTATAAAGAAAGATTAAGATGTCAACTTTGGTATGGTATATAAAGCCTTTTCTGAGCCTAGATTTTCGTCATCCGCCGTCTAAGGGAGAGTTGTGTCTGCTTGTTAGTAAGTTGGCTGTAGTGTTTATCCTATAAGAAATATAGTACTTAACTTGGTTGGTTTTAATTGGCTAGACTTTTTTTTGTTACATCATATTGAATATGGTGTTATTTGAAGTACCACTGTAATAAGAGATCTTCAAATTTCAATGTGGTTAAAATCTTGCTGACTCGCTGTCTTGACAATTATTTGTTCAAGATATTTTTGATGCTGTTCAAGAAATAAAAACAATCCATTCTTAGCCGTTTCAGGCATGTTTTAAATTTTGCGATAAGTTTCTTACACTCTTTTTATTTTATGAGAACAATGAGCCCCAAAATGTCCAAAAAATAAGAACAATTTAAGAACAGTTCTGAGGCTCAAATCCTTTTAAAAACGGTATTTTATCCATGTTTTTACCGAATATGTTTGCGACTATGCTAATATATTATCTTCTAAAACTTTATTAGCTTAAAAGAAATTTTCAGCTGTCTGGCCTCCTAAGTACTTTATGATACTCTAGGATCAAACGCCCTCGATAAGTGGTTGAATTTTATTCTCAAATTTTCGTTTTTTTTTCTTTTTATCAGGAGAATGGACCGAACTACCATACGCCAGTCACGACGTACCACAAAGCACAAAACCTCCGTGTCGATCCATCATAGGAAGACAAATCGACGCGACATATTACCTGAAGCTTGCAAGCATTCATCCACATTTTCATCGTACGTTCGTAACCTGTGATTTTTAATAACCAGTTGATCATTTGGTAACGATTGAAAATGATTGGATCAAAGGGAGGAAAGAACAAGGGAAAGATGAGTTGTTGACCTTTTACCATGGTGACAAGTGAGGTGTTTTTTAAAATATCCAGATTTTATACTTGTTCGGTTTTTGTTACGCATTATAGTGTTTAATGTGCCTAATTGACATTTTTTCTAGAAGTGTTAAACGTCTGCTACTGTACATTTTGCTTTAACAGGTCCCCATTTTTAAATGAATTTCTCCCGGAATATATAAGAAACCTTTAAAATTAGACACACGGGTGTTTTTCAGCTAAACCCATAAAGAAAATGTTAAAGTCCTGACGGGAATGTTGATTTCAAAGTTATCACCTTGTAGAACTTTCAGAAATTTGACTTTTGAAATTTGGCTTTGGGAACCTAGCAGGTATTATTTTCACCTTTTTATGAGCTGAAATTTTTCAGTATCTTAAGAAAATATCTGATTATTTGTTTCGAGTTGTAAGTGAGTTAGTAGTCTTGGCTAAGATTTATAATTAAGATAAACTATACTACCCGTCTACAGCAAAAGCTTTTCATTTTTTTATTTGCAATTTGGTATATCATCAAAAATGACTTTTAAAATAATGATAAAATAATTTTGTAAAAAATTGAATTTAGAATAAAATTTATTTGTAGTACTAGTATTTTTTTCTCCCAAAGTATTGTATTCACTTTTTTATTTTCTTATTTTCACTTGATTTTTTTTAGATCAGTATCAAGGTACTTGATATTTATCAAATTTTTGAAGAATTTTAAGTTCACAATTTTAATACTTTTTGTCGGGAGAAAAAAGGATACAATATTTACATAAATATAACTTTTTAACAAAATGTCAATGTCGTGATTTCCAATTTTGTTTAAATTTATTATCTTGATAATTTTTTTTCATGCGCTTCCAGCTCCTTCGCCATCTTCAAATATTTATGTTAGACCAAGGTAGAGCTTCAAGGCTTTCCACAATTTTTAAAAATGGTACTAATATTTTATGGAGCTAAGCAATGTGTCTTTCAAATACTACAGTGAAGAAGGTTCCAAAGTGATATACCCTCGAAGAAATCAAACAAACATTTAGAGATTATTCAAGAAGATGAGATCCAATCACAAATGGATGTGTATAATGACTTCAGGATGATAAGAATTATTTATCCATGGCTCCCCACCTGAATTTTCGGCGTTAGTAAGAAGACTTCCATGTTAAAACCTTTTTTCGTGTGACTCCATAGAAGATAAGTACTTTTATGTCACAACATATTTAGAAGAACAAATGATTATTCAATTGCTTTCAAACTTGCTTTTATCAAAAAAAGATGCCATAGTTTAATCCTTCTCCTAAGTGCTGGTATTTTCATTTCAAGCTTTCGAAAAAGGATAGATTATTTGCTTTTTCCGTTGGATTTTAACACTGGTCTTTGTCTCCAAGAGCTTATCTACCAGCTGTTATTTACTGTAGTGTACTACTTTATTTTGACAAAAAGAACTTTTCAACAGTTAAATCGTACTACTACGATTCAGGTTCAATTAACTGAGCTTTTTTTTAATTCTCCATTACTCTTTTGTGCGCCTTATAAATTTCCAGATACATGACAATTTTGCGGAGGATATCACGAAAATAAAAACAACGCAAACACTCCCGTTTGTCAACCCGACTTTAAAACCGGGGTAGACCCCAACCTCGTACCCAGGGCGATAATATATTTCAATTTAAGTTCCTCCACGCTCCATCAGAGGAAAATCGAAGTAGCAAGAAAATGCTCGAGAAAAGAGCACAATCAAAGATAGGCTGCTTCTCATCCTCTAACAAGTCCCTACAAAATGCAACCTCGTTCCTAGGGCTTATTATCGCGCGTCTTTTGACGTTGTTTTATATGGCTCGAGATATAGTTGTTTGACGCGCAATAAAACAATGTCGAAAAGTGCAGAGAATACCCTGGGACGAGGTTGAGTCCATCGGTTTTGTATATAATTTAGAATAAACCAAAGAGAAAAATATCAACCCTGGCTCCAAGAGTCATGTGATCTCCCATGTGATATGAGGGACTAAGTATTAAATGCACACACAGGGTGTAATAAAACCCTGGGGGAGAGCGGGGGGAAAGAGAAAAAGCCCGCGCGGGTGAGTATTGAGAGCAAGCGAGCGGACTTTGTTTTCATTTTTTCCAGAGAGAAACCATGCTTGAGCTATTTGTATTCGATTTTTACAAATTACGTCACTTGCAGATGTCGACAAGGAAGAAAATCACCTGATTGGTTGCATTAATTACAATATTTTCGCATAATTTATCATAATTTAAAATGGCCTCACTCACAAAGTTTTTACTAATAAAAAACATAGGTTACGCCATTCGGACAGTGCGTGGTAGGGCGAATAAATTTCTAGTAAATTCCCCAGCAACGACAGGATATTGTCCAATGAAAAGTGTATTTAAGAAGAATGAGCTCTAGTTTATCTAGTTCACATTTACAAATCTAGATCGACTTTAGAGAAACGATCACTTCAGCTGATTTTCCGATCACTGCAGTCAGTCTTAGTTGTTGTGGATCAAGTTTTTTTGAATTCTTCAATTTTACATTTAAAATTCACATATCTTAAACTTTTTACTCAACACAAGACTTACAACAATCATCATGCACACTCTCACTTTTGAAGAAGTCTCACGACTGGATACTGTTTTGACAGATATCATTCAAGTTCATGGCAGAGGTAATTTTCCAACAATCGAAGTGCAACCAAAAAAATTCATAAAACTCTTGATAACAAAACTTACCGAATCGGACATTTCCATAGCAGATTACCGTGTAAATGGTGGAGTTGCTAGCCATGTTTTGAACCTGAAACAAGATGAAGACAGCCAGGATAATTCTTACAACGATTTGGATCTTATTTTTAACGTTAGCATACCTTCTGATTCATGTTTTACCAAGATTAAGGACTGCGTTTTGAACACTCTCATGGAGTTTTTTCCAGGGGAAGTTTCAAAGGAGAGGATATCTAGTTTGACCATGAAAGAGGCATACGTGAAGAAAATGGTCAAAGTAGTGAATAAGCAAGATACATGGTCCTTGATTTCATTAACAAATAAAGAAGGTTGTGATATTGAACTTAAGTTTGTTGATACGATGAAAAGAAAGTTTCAATTTTCTGTTGACTCGTTTCAAATTGTTCTGGACTCTCTGATAAAGTTTTATGATGTTCTATCTGATATTACGATGTCTGAGACATTGTTTCCAACTGTGTTGGCTGAATCAGTTTATGGAGATTTTGCGGAGGCAAGATACCACCTTTCAAATAAACTTATCGCAACCACCACCCCTGAAGAGATAAGGGGCGGAGGTTTGTTAAAATACTGTTCTTTACTTTGTTGTGGGTTTCAACCTGCTTCAGATGGCATAACCTCTATGGAGAAATACATGTGCAGTCGTTTTTTCATTGATTTTAAAGACATTCTTGTTCAGCAACATACCCTTGAAGGCTACCTTATCAGTCATTGTTCATTTGAGAACAGGTACAAGTACTTGACAATACTACACAGTGTCGTTGAGAACTCCACCGTTTGTTTAATGGGACATGAACGCCGTCAAACCCTACGAATGATCCAAGATATGTGTAACCAAATGGTCCATCAAACAAACTTTCCCCAGCCAATCACGGTATATTATCCTGTCCCCTCGTATATACAACATTCGTCTTATAACTTTCAACATCAACGTCATTACAATATGAGAAATGTAGCCCCTGTTAATGAATTTGTTGTAGTGGGTGGAAGGCAATGGAAAACCACTTCACGTCCTTCAAAATCTGTTCAATGTTGTTGAATTACTTGTCATGTTAGCTTTTCTTAAGCCCTGAACCTTTGAGGTTTCAGGTCAGACTTTGAACAGTCTACATTTTTTTCCTTTGGTTTTGCCCTCCTTTAAAATTAACAGTTTATTTTCTGTCCTTCCTATATTTTTGTACATATAAAAAAGAATTTTTAGTATACGTGTTTTCAGATATTCTACTTGTGTTTTCCTAGTTTTTTCTTGCAATGTTTTACAGCTCGTAAACATAAACTGATTTTCTGCCTAATGAGATGATTCTACAAAGTTTAAATTGTCAATTTTAACAATCATTGTATATTATAATTACTTGGCAATTTTGAGGTGGTCATTGTGTTTTGATAATAAATCATTAGTTCGTGTCATTAGTTATTAAAAGGGGGTTTATTTCTGCATTGCTGCCTTATGAAAATTTATTACATTTTAACATTTTGTAGCGCTCTGTTATGTGCTTTATAGAATTTGATATTAGATAAATACAATCTTTATTATATATTTTAAAGATTCTTTAGTAAAAAAAAGAAAAAAAGGAATATTATATTATAATTTCAATTTAAGAGCATGGCAAGATCATTTAGTGGTTGAGCAGGCTCTTTTATTTGGAAGACATTTTTTATCAATACTGATATTAAAAATCTGAAACTAAAGTATCTATTTGCAATGATGTTAGATCTTTATTATATGTGTCTGTCCACGTCATTCACTTTGTGTGTTTTTTTCACGTCTTTGGAAAGATTATATCTGTTTGCTTTTTTAACATTTCGAAATTTGCTAACAAATCCTTGACATGAACTATGGCTTGACATTCAATGTTTGAAACTTGTTACATTTATTAGAATTATTCTTGTACTGTTTTTAACTGTATCTTTGCATATTGAATGCTTTATTTTTCGTGTTCTAGAACTAATTTTTTTGGTTTTTATTTTTGTTTATTTTAATACTTATTTTTTGAAAAAAGTTGTAACTAACACTTAAAAACAAAACCCCAATATAACTGATAGCTAGAAGCTGTTACCATATATAAAATACGCAAAAAGAAAAGTTTTATTTTAAACGTCCAAAAAAATTGTAAAATGTTTTATAAAAATGACCAAATAAAAATAAGTAAAAAAGAAATTACATATGAACGTGTATATATTTTGTTTACGCCTTCCAATACACCCCATTGTTTAAAGTTAGCAAATGTTTTTTTAAGCCTGTCATAAAATTTGTTTTCTTTTCCTCTAGCTGAAAGTTTATTAATTTTCATAAGTCTGAATAGAAGGTTGATAACCTTTGACAAAATAACTCTTTTCAGTACATTTCGAACATGCTTTATGATATAAAAAATGTAATTAGCCATTTTTGTGTGGGTTGAAATAATTTTCGATTAGAAAGTCACAGGAGGATAGCTAGCTAATTTTAGCGATGGTTAACTTTATCTCTACATTTGTACTATAGGAACAGGATGTTGAAATTGAATTTTTTTTGTCATGCCTTTTTTTACTTACAATTTCCTCAAGTAAACCCGTAAGCTGAATACTTTTTACTATTCCAAGTGGTGCAATATTTCAACTTTGTGAGGTATTTATTTTGAAAGCAAAGAAAATATTGTCATGACAATACTAACGTTACTGCCAACCAGAATATATTGATTAAATAATTGATGTATGTATTCAAATCAAATCTTCAGTGTCGGAAAACATCTTCCTCTGAGAGCTTTGAGGTTTTCAAATCCTCCTCTTTTTCAAGTCAAGGCATGCCCTTTTTAAAATTTTATTCAAGATGAAAACAAACCCTGTTTTGCTGACGCTAGCAATTTTCAGTATTTTTTGCTTTCAAAATATACAGTCTTTGTATATAAGAACATCGAGTCTGAGAATTGGTGGACAATTTTCCAAAAATTATGAGGAACTCTCAATTTGAGCATAGAAATTTTCCTAATAATGGAAGGTTAGACCAAAGGAAAGGGTATGAAATTAGAGAACATTGGAGCCTCGGCCAAAATTCCCTGGTTCTTAAAAGAAGGGTACTTCAAATCGTTACTGTATATCTCTATTCGATAGGCATAAGCCTTGTCTATACACAGACCCGATATTTCTACGGAAAATTAAAACGTTCATTTCCGTATACCAAGGACATTATATAGCGTCCTTGCGTATACTAACTAACGACAAGCGCGGTAATACTCTGGTACACAGATTGTCACTAGCAATTTTTATTGGCAAATTAAGTACTTAAATAAGTACTCGCCTAATAATATAAGCAATTTCTATTTTGAACGAGCCCCAAGATTGTGCAGACCTTGGCGGCGGGTCCTTTCTAACTTTAAATTCCATCGTACCCCAACCGTAAAACATTGTACAAAGGTGGCCAAGGTTATATTTGATTTTAACTGTCAAAAGCAACGTAAATCATCAACACAAGCTAAAAAGATAATAAAAAAAAAGTAATTGTCAAGAATTACAGTGACAGTAAGAAGGGAAGGAAAAATCAGAAAATGCCTTCAGGCCAATTTTACTTTCCATATAATAACAATACTTACTGATTTTAACTAATCTGAAGATGAAAATGTTACAAAACAGCAAAAAAAAGTGAAAACAGAACAACTTTCATACCCTGACGACAGTGGAAGAAAATACGCATTTTTTGTTTTAATCTCCACTACAAACAAAAGAAACATTAAAAAAACAAAAGAAATGTAATTTTTTACCAACCTCGATTCCAGGGCGAACGGTCGGCGGGTGCGCGGGAAAATGATGAGATGCAAATAGGCTATCTGGTAATA
>JAUJPO010044621.1:0-15765 GCA_032270745.1 Tiaropsis multicirrata
ATTATAAAATGTACCAGATCGGACATCAGTAGTAAAAGGGTTTAAAGAGAACATTAGATGAAAACACAATATTTGAAGGCCATTGTATATACATAATTCCTTTTTGTTTTAATACAAAAAGGACTATAGTTTTAAACTTTCATTCTTTTCTCATTTGGTTTTCAAGGTGGAGGAACTTCAACCAGGGGATAACGTAAAAGTGATCAATGATAAAGATACATTTATTGTGATGCAAACAAACATAGGGAATTACCATCCCTCTCAAGATGCTGTAAGTTTTCTGGATGTTACTTTGAAAATGGGAGCTACAGCCGAACATTTACTGTAGAAGTTAAAATCTAAAAGTTTTCTCGTCGAACACTACCATGGTGGGTCCTCCAATGTTTAGTTTCACAAAAATGAGAGCATTGATTGGGTATCAGTAGACTATTTTTTGGGTTTATAATTATATTCTATTTTCCGAAATCTTGAAAATTTCCTTTCAGTAGGAAAAAGTCATGAGTAGCCTCGTGAAAAAGAATTCATTTGTCCAAGCCAAGAAAGGGCGGTTTTGGTGGGGGTTGGAGCATTTTCAAAATGAGTGGGGGATGCCAAAGTAGGGGGTGATTTAGAGTATGGGGATCAGACCCCTCTTCACACTATGAGTTAATACGCCAATTTTGCATATTTTAATTTTTCATCGGTGGTAAGCCACAATGAACCTTATTTTTAAATTTATTTGTTTTCTCTTTACGTTTGATAGCTCATTGGCGAAGAAGTAAAAATTCTACGAAATGATGGAGACAAATTGCAAATCAAATATGGGGACAATAAAGTTTTCATGAGTTGTGGCGCTGTTACCAAGTGCGAAGGTAAACAAAAGGTGTTTTTTTCTATAATAAGAACAAAATATGCATATAAGAACATAAGGCTCCAAAAGCTAAGAACATGCTAAGAATATATAAGTCTTTTAAGTTTTTGAAATCAAATTAACTGTTAAAATCGCTCTTTTCAGATATTAATAACATCCGAAGACTTCCTTTTTACGTTACAATGTTCTAGTAAAAGAATAACAATTGTATTAGAATCCCTTGTCAAAACGTTTTCTTCAAATATTTGGCCGCGAAACCCTTCTTATGTTCTTATATGGTTGCACACTGCTGATTTTATCAAACTTCGTATTTTTTGAACGACACTTTAAAAGCCAAACCCAAATTTTCCAAAAGCAAACATACTGAGAAACAATCAAAACATTTAACGAACAATACCGACTGTGTGATTTTATAACGAACCAGCGTCTTTTAGCATTAATTATTCAGTTACTTTCTATCAAGTAACACTGTTGTCGTCAGCATCCAAATGGGTAGGTTTCTCTTTCGGACACGCCCTGATTCAAAAATGGTTATTTTTTTCTCTCTCTCTCCCTTTCGAATCTTACGTAGCCAGTTTTCACCATAAAGAGAGTATTCGATGTCAGATCTTATCAAATATACCACGTGAAAATCTTAATCTTAATCTAGATTTTGAATCTCCCGAAACGTAAAGAAAACTTACAATGTTTCTAGATTTTGTTCTTTGTATCTAGAGCGGCCAGACCTGCTTGGTTTGTTGTTGGAAGGAATCCTCAAGAACGCTTTGGATGAAAAAAATAAGGAAGAAGAAAAAGAAGAACAAAAGCGCAAAAGGGTCGAAGAACAAAAGCGCGCCGCGGCGGCGGCCGAAGCTGCTTCCGCTGCAAGGAAAGAACAGAATCCTTCACCACCACCACCGGTGAAAGAGAAGAAAGAATTGACTTTGAGAGATTTGGTTGAAAAAGGCGACGATTCCAGTGTAACAAAATATCTGGAGGAGCGACCATACATGGTAAGGAAAATAATATTTATTGAGAACGTAGTCTATCATCCAGACGACTAGGATAACAACAGGTATAAAGTAAGCCTAGATGTTCAACTTGAAATGAAGAGTTGAAGAAGATAAACCTGCACCAAACCCTACTTCTTTATGTAGCTGACGATAGTAGGGTTTGTTACGTTTAGAAATATTTTGTGGGCAAGCGTGTTTTTAAAAGGCCTCTACGTGGAGTGCAAAATTTTCATCTGGAAAAGAATACCAAGTCAATTCTCTTGGGACATTGTTTTAAAAAAAGTTTAACTATTTTTAACTTTTTATGACACATGCAATAATCTCACGTTAATTGTTTTCAACAAAAATACATGTAAAGAAATGACATTTCATAAACAAAGAAAATTATTCAAATGCGTGATGAACCAGAACCCCATTCTGGCGAACACATACGAACAAAATCGTCTAAACGTTACAAACCCATACACGGCAAGATATTCTTTGAAAATCGACTCGCTGTGGGGGTTTTGGGACAGGCTAAAGAAGATATAGATAGAAGGTATTTTTATGAACAACTACTTCCGCTGATAATAGGATAACGTCATAAGTGACTCCAGTCTTTTGAGAACGGGAATCAATCAATCACCATGCTTTTTAGTCATACGTTATCGGACAAAAAAATGTCGGACAAAAGTGACGAAAAATTTTGAAGGTGACGAAAATTTTGTCCGACGAATAATTTAGTCTCAAAAAAAGTTTTTTAGGATAAAATTTGCGTTTTTTTTGGAAAAAAGTGATGTAAATATTTGTGGGTGACGAAAATTATGTCCGACGAAAAATTAGTGCGAAATTGTTTTGTCCGATAAGGTATGCTTCTAATGCGTGTAATGGGCTGTTTCACAAAAATATTTTGAAGGGCATGCGGAGAATATGTGTCTGGGGTTCAGAAATATAAAATATATGCGGAGAAAAGGTAGACTAGTAAACTAGTCGTTTAAAAGACCCTAAAGCGAGAAATTATCGCTTGCGGAAAAATCGAGAAAACGTTTTGTTACGGATATTCAGAATTGTTATTTTCCTCCTCTCTCGTGCGCTATTTCCCGTGTGAACATTTTTCCGATTTTACCTAGCCAGTACCCGACTCCTAAATTTTGTTGCGGTAATTATAAATAACAGACTTGTTTACAAGTCTAGAGAAAAGGCTGGCGGACAACGCTCGTTCTATGACGTAGTTAGGTATAACTTTATAATGCGTTAATGTTTGCCATTTTTGCAGATCAACCAGTTTGAGAATGGTTCAACGAGTCTTCACGTGGCTGTCTTCAATAATGATCCTGATATTGTGGATATATTCTTGAAGAAACAAGCAGATCTTTCCATAAGTGTAAGCTTTTTTATTTGCGGGTTTGATTTTATTAGCACACTGTCACTAAAGGAAGCCTTTCGGATGATGTTAAAAAGAGAGCCATTTTAAAGCTGTTTTTAAGCAGATCTTCCTCCGAAAACTTGAACTTGTTGATGCTTATTCTCTTGTATTGTATGGCTTGTTCTTATGTAAGGGTCTATTTTTTAAATTGCTCTTTTTTGAACCCAGGACAATATCACTTATTTACTTTTTGTTTCTTCAGTATCAACCTGGTTTCTACATATGAATTGTTTTTACTGACAATCTTTTTTGCAACAGACTTTAGTGTTGTATCTAATGACCATTTTTCAAATAAACCCGTAAAAAAACATGTAGTGCTCTGTTCAAGTTTGATGGATGCTATCAAACCTCTGTTTTATTGCGAGAGTTGGTCCAGATATAGCCTAACTACCAGCTCCTCAATTGTCTTCTACGTGTTTGCGCGTTTGTGTTATCTTTCCATTCCAAAGGATTTTTGACTCGATAAATAGCCTTGGGAACGAGGTTGTATTTTTCATAAAGTTTTGTATTACCTTATCGGACAAACAAATGTCGGACAAAAGTGACGAAATCTTTTGGAGGTAACGAAAATTTTGAATAGTTTATATTACATTAGTCCGACGAAAAAAAAGTCCAAAAAAAAAATCTTTTTAGGCTAAAATTTGCGCTTTTTTGGACAAAAGTGACGAAAATTATGTCCGACGAATAATTTAGTCCGACGAAAAATTAGCCCGATATTGTTTTGTCCGATAAGGTACTAATTATCATTCTCCTTTTCTACCTCTCTCATTTAGGATGATAACGGGGACACTGTATTACATATTGCAGCTTCAAAGTAATTTCTTCTTTTATCCCGGCAGACACGGAAAGTTGTTTTACCCTCATAACGTTATTTGAATGTTGAAAGAACGTTGAATAAACGTCACGTGTCTGTTTGGGCGCCATTTTATATTTCAATCCAAACCTCGTTTTAGTGAATTTAAAGTTAACAGTCCGACTTAATTTCAATTAAACGGGATTAGTAGCTCTTATTTGACCCTTGGGAAAAAAAATTTGGATTTAACCCAAATTCACGAAACCAAATTCCGCGAAAATTTCTTCCCTTGACGTATTTGGTTGGAATAAGTGAGATGTTTGACGTGAGAAATATTTTGATATGCTTTTTTAATTTGCAGAAATCACATAGGAATCGGTCGAAAGCTTGTCCGAAGTCAATGTTCGGTAAACAAAAAGAACAAATCTGAAATGACCGCCATCAGTGTTGCCACGCACAAAGGTTATGTAGATTTCGTACGGATGTTGGTCTATGAGAAATGTGACACAGATAAGCCGGTAAGTTGTCTGTTTTTTTTCTTCTTTTTTTTGGAATTCGAAACATGAAAAATCTGCTCTTTTTTAACATCTGTTGCCCTTCTAGAAAACTGCAATAACCTGTGGATGAATTGCGGGTCAATTATAGTTTGAACTTCTCCAGGTTTTGAGAGGTTAAGATGAAAAGTTTTGTATACTCAGCTACCATTATTAAATGAATGAAGCTCTCCCGCAATTCTAGAATTTAACTTTAAGATACTCCCGACCGTTAAAATGATATACTCCTAAAAGATTCTTTTGTCCATATTAGGCTGCCAGTCTGTGGAATTATTTTACTAGGGCTGCAAGTGATTCTAATAACATTTTGATAAATAAGAATGTGTTCAAACTGAAATTGAAAAATGATACAAACTTTATTAACTGAAATTATTGACTTATAAACGTCTAGTATTTGGAAATTGAAATGCCTTGAATGTTTAGAATAGAGAAAATAAATGTACTAAATATTATGAAAGCCCTTGCTACTACCCTCAAAAGTAGTTCTTTGTAACAAAAGTTTTAAAAATGCGATACAACGAAGTCTAAAAAAATAGTTTTCCACGCTGTGAAGTTTATATTTCTTACATCGCACATTTTTTTGTTCAGGATTACGAAGGAAATATCCCTCTCCACGTGGCTTGTAGAGTTGGCAACGAAAACCTCGTTCGAATATTGCTGGAAAATAAAAAGGATTTGTTAATTCCAAACCGTTTGGGTCTGTTTGGAATTCATGTGGCATTGGACGAGGAAAATACAGGGTGAGTCATTGTGTTAATTTAAGGTTTTTTCAGTCACACTTTCAGTCATTCATTCATTCACTCATTCTTTCATTCATTCATTTTTAACTCATTTTTTCATTCATTCATTCATTCGTTCATTCATTCATTCACTCACTTTTTCATTCAACTTGTTCTGTTTCTTCATTTCTTCACTGTCACATCACTTTTCTACTCGTTTTCCCTCTACTAGAATCGTTGAAATGATTATTGACAATTCACCAGAAGTTTTGAAGTCCAGTCTTGCTGACGGTGCAACACCTCTTCATTTTACTGTTCGTCGTGGCAAAATACCAATGGTGGAGTTGATCTTAAACAATATGACCAAACACGGCTACGACATTGACGCCAAGACTAAGCAAGGTCAAACTGCATTACATTTAGCCTGTATGGAAGGCTTTTTAGCCATCGTCAAGCTTCTTTTGCAACATGGAGCTGACATTAATGCCGAGATGAATGATGGGAATACGTCTGTGTCGATGTGTGTGCTCAAGCATCGAATGTTGTTTAATTTACCACCACAGTTGCAAGGAAATGAATTGATAAGACCTGACTTGAGAACTGTAAGTTATCGTCCAACATTGAAACAACGTTATTTAGATGTTGGAACAACATGTTGGTCTGCTGGGCACCATATACCAAGGCTTCCTTTTATGTTCATTTTACTTTGTTTCGACTTGTCATGAACTCCGTGAAAACAATCGAAAGCAGCCTTATTTTCATCAAGGTTTTGTACTCTTATCGGCAGGTCTCCTAATTTTTTCAGCCTTGAAATGTCATCGGTCAAAGACTGGACCTGTAGTGCTCAGCCGTCCAATGATGAGTTAAGGTTGATAGAAATGTTAAAAGGAAAGGTTATCGTGGTCTGGATCACGCAAGATATAACTTTTAGCTACGTTTCGAAAAATACTTCTCTCATCCAATCCAATGAGTACTTAATAACAGTAAAAAGGTTTAACTCGGTTCAACTTGGTTTAACTCGCTTTAACTGTTTGTTATTTCTAATTTAGGTGAAATCGCATTTCGAAAACAGCAATGCCAATGGGATCATTACTGCGTGTTTCCTGTTAGAAAATGGCGCAAATATGAACCATTTGAATCACGCAGGGCAAAATGCTCTTGATGTATGCGAAGATAGTGAACTTACAAAATTGTTGTGTGAATTTGGAAAGAAACACCGCGTTCTACAAGAGTAAGAATTTTCAACTTATAAACAACTCGTAAATTCAAACAACAATAACTTTGATTATTGTTTGGTTCAACTCGATATTATTCTAATATTTGTTTCTCTCAGTAGAGGCCGTCTAGTAACATGTGCAAGGTGAAGCATATTTTAGCATAAACTTTACTATGTAATATGCAATCACCCCTAGGCCTAGTATATTAATCTCTCGTTTCTTTTTCGGGTTCAATCAATCGGTCAGGGTTGATATAGAAAGATCAGGGTGGGTTTAGAGGGACAAACTACCGACTTTATCCAAAAGTAAAAAACTCGGTACGTAGACTCACGTGTATAGAATGCTGTTTTACAGAACGCATAAAATAAATACCTTATCGGACAAAAGTAACGAAATCTTTTTTCGTCGGTCAAAATTTTCGTCACCTCCGAAAAATTTCGTCACTTTTGTCCGATTTTTGTCCGATAAGATGTTTATTTTATGCGTTCCGTGAAACAGCATTCTATACACGTGACACCTTGACTGATTAATTAATGTACTAGGCCTAGGGTAGATTGCTAAAGTCAAAAGAAAAGTTTTTTAGGCTAAAATTTGCGTTTTTTGGACAAAAGTGACGAAAATATTTGTGGTTGACGAATGTCCGACGAATAATTTAGTCCGACGAAAAATTAGTCCCACATTGTTTTGCCCGATAAGGTACATCAAATCTGATATTTCATGATCAACTCGGAACAGCGCTCAAAAAAGCCGCCGCCGGCTTCTACTCAACGCGTGTTCAGAAATTTTGATAAATAAGAAATTGTCGTCATTTGGTCGACTTTATTTCCGTCAAAAGTAGAAACACAGACGACTTTTTAAGATTCTAACGACGACATTTTTGTGCCTGCGTGGTTGTTGGTGGGAGATTAGCATTTATATAGAAAAACTTTTGTGAACAAATTAATACTTTAAATTAATACGGGCTTACTAGATCTGAGCTGGCCTAAACTATAGTCTGGAATGGTAGAAAGTAATGAATTTGTTCTCTAAAATATATTTTTTTGCGAATTTAGCGCTGCATTGTGTAAACTAATCTTTCTTTCTAGTCCAACACCACCACCTATTCCAGCACGAAGAAATAGCGATAAGAAGTCCACCATCACCAAGCCTAAAATTCATAAGCAAGAATCAGAGTTAGACTTTGATCCCTGTCCACTGTGCCAAAAGCGAACACCGGTCGAAGGTCGGTTTCAACCATGCAAGCACGCGTTATTTTGTTACCAACATGCGGAAACATTCCGGAATTGTCCAACGTGTTATGTAAGTGATTTTTTGAAATATCTGACCATCTTTTATGATTTCATTTATCTTAAAAAAATTAAATTTCTTTTCTGTCACATGGTCTGCTCTTTGACCAGTATTTGAGTTTTCTTTTGAAATTTTGGGATTACAAAATGGATGGGTACTACAAATCACTCTATAACTTCGTGGTATTCGGCTTTTTAACTGAATAAGTGCGTTATCTAGTAGGGTGGATAGTATTTAGTCGTCAAAAAAACATAAAAAATGATGAAATTCCATTGTCTCGCAATAATTATCAATAGATTTTCTACATATGTCAGTGGGGCAGCTCAAAAAAACACCGTCCCTTTTGTAGCCTCAACACCAGTACTTAACCCCCCCCCCCCCAAAAAAAAGGTAAGTTTTTCGAGGTTCTGACAACAGTCAGGTGCACTGTAAGGGCATGTATGTTCGAGAGAATTTAGAAATTCTGCACTGTAAGGACCGTTTTTTAACTAAATTATTATTAAAATATTGAAACCGAAATTTTTGTTGTCCAAAAAGTTTTTAGATCTAATCTTAAAAAGGGGTTACAGGCGAAACGATTGCAGCTCTGTTAGATCGAGTACTGCTCACTCCCTAGCGGAATCAACAGTAAGACACAAACACTTTGTTGCAGTGGTTGAAAAACACTTTCTTTTCAAGTTTTGATTTACTTTTGAATTTGACGTCTTTTGCACTTTGATTGCTTTGGTAGAGGAAAGATTGGATATACTGACAAAAAGGAAAGTCTACCTTTTTTCGGCTTTGGTGAATCCCTGGTGGTAGGGTTGCAAAAACACACAAAAATTGAACATTTGACCCTCGTAAAGGACCATTAAGTTGAGGATGTCCGTGTTAAAGCGGGATCATTTGTTCGTCACGTCTTAAGCACTTATCATCCAAGAGGTTGTGGACCTGCCAATTTGAGACCACTCAAGTTTTCCGTAGTAAAGTCTCTTTAACGAGTTTGGAGATGAATTTGTCTCTATTGTTCAAGCGATTTTTTAGAGACTTTTGTACCCGGGAGGGGACACTCGATCTTAAAACTACCGTACGTTCGGACAAAAATTGGGGTTTTAAAATCGGACCCTTACAGTGCAGTGCAAAATTTGCTGAAAAACCGACCCTTACAGTGCAATTTTCAGCCATTTTCCCCCAGTTTTAGCAAAAATGTTCTCAATTTGCTCAATTTCCCACTCTTAAAGTGCACCTGGGTTTTGTCACCCCCGGGACTAAAAACTAACTATGGAATATGATTAAATTTTTCAGGGTGAAGTGACATATTTGACTCGTCTATCAGTGGAGCGGCTTCCGAATTGCAAATTTTGTGCCGATAAACAAATCAACATCACATTCAAACCTTGTGGTCATCAGATCGCTTGTTTTGGTAAGGAATAAAGTTACACTCGAATAACTTTTAGTTTCTAGTCCAAACTTCTATCCAATAAATAATTCGAAGTCGCGCGATATTCAAGCGTGGGCGATATTTTTCCGCCCGGGTAAATTTAACAGTGGTAGATTTAGGAAGTCAACTGCTTAACTTTCGAAGTCGCGCGACTAGTAATATAGACTTTTAGTCCAAGACGAAATCTTTATCCCGAATAAACTCAAAATAATAAAAAGCCGCACGGTCGAATTAACAGCGGTAGAGAGGGAAAGTCTTGTCGTATGTTCCTCACTCTACCGCCGCGCAAATTTTTCCTTCAGCAGCCTTATCTGGCAGTATAACTCAGTTACGTAATTTTCCCGCGATTGGATTTCTTACAGACGATAACATCGTCTTGTTGTAATAATGCTATATTTAACCAATCCAATGGTTGCATTTACTTCTAAGCCAATGGTGGTCTAGTATAATAACAAGAAGAAGAAGAAGAAGAATAAGCCTACCCTAAGCATAGGACATAGGCTTTGTAAATGAATGAAGGGTCGTAGCGCTAGACAAACTAAAAAATACATCTAAGATTATGCTAGATATAGTAAGTGAAAAGAATATATGATGGTAAATGTTATTGTGTGGGTCTACGGGAAAAAAATGTGCTTCGCCGAGACCGGCCTTCTGAAGTTCAAATGCCAGGAGTTGACTTTTTTTTCTCATTCAAACTAATAATAAATGTGTATCTCTTTTTAGAATGTTCCAAGTCATTTCGTGTGTGCATTACGTGTGAACAGAGAATTGAAGCCAAAGTTCCTATAGGTAATAAACTGTATTTTAGTTTTACATTTGGAGAAAAGATTTTGATCTCGAAGAAGACCGATAAGGATATTATAATATACTTTATGCTTGAAAACTTCGCGGTTTTTTTGCCAAAGATTGCATTTTGCGGCATTTTAATCGGATAAATTACTCGAATTTCGTGGTTTTTTGCTAAAAATTGCATTTCGCGGCATTTTAATTTCGCGGTTTTTTGATTTCAACTGCGAAACTGCGACATTTTCATGCCGCGAAAATTGAATAATGGAATAAAGTAATACTTTAGTTTTGAAATTTCTTTTGGTCACTCCAAAATAAAAAGAAAGGGGCATGAAAAATGAGATTTTCCACTCGTGTTTGCCGGATTGTGTGTTTCTTGAATTTCTCATTATTTCAACCTTGTCTTATATCATTATTTTATAGTTGATGGTTCTCAGCCGCCCAAGCCGAAGCCACGCCCTGCTCCACGCAAACCAAGACCGCATTCGACAGGTGCCGGTGCGACATCCTCTTCGAACCCCGCCCCTGACCAACTACCAGCCGCTGCCCAGGGTGCATCTGGGGGCGGTGCGATAGCAGAAGAGGATGAAAACCATTTGTGTATTATTTGTTACGAATTTCCGAGAAACATTGTGTTTCAGTGTGGACACATATGTTGTAAGGCGTGTGCGTACGCCATTAAAGAATGCCACATTTGTCGGAAACCAATCGAACAAAGAATTCGAATGTTTGATAATTAATCATGACGTGAAACCACAAATTTGTATGTTTTTTTGTTGAAGATATGTATGTTGATGATTGCTTTCCAGCCGGGCACGGAACGTTGTGTTAACGTCGAAACAGCATTGTTCTAACGTCAGAACGTTATTTTGGATCTTGAAAGAACGTTGAAAAAAACGGTTGTCTGCTGGGTTTAGGAATAGCAGCAAGGTTACGTATACCTTAAGGGAAGAACCGCAAAACACGAATATTCTCACAATTAAAAAAATCACCCCTAAAATTGGTCTATTTAGAGCAAAATTATTGTGGACAAAAAATCCCCTCAACCGCGAAATTAAAATCAGCGAAATTTTTTTCCCTTAACGTAGCGTAAAGTTAAAAGTAAAGTTTATTTCACCTGTCGAGCAAATGAGACATGCGCAAACGAGAAAGCTTAAACAGACAATCGAGCGTCCTAGGTATTGCAGGGCAACGGTTGCTGGTCGCTACTTGCCGTCTTTCTTCGATTTATCTTGCTCAACGTGACCTTGCTAATAGTAATTTTAGTTAAAGTCGTTTTAGGTGATGTGGGGTTTTATTGTGACACACTAATTCTCGATGAACGAAATCAAAGGTTTACGAACAAAGATTTGTCTCTTTTATTCAAGCCATTTTTAGAGACTTTAGTTCTAAATCCAATCCATGATTGCTTATACTTTACTGGAAATCGGAAATAGTTCGGTTTTCTTTTTCTGTTCAGTTATTTTTGTACATTTTATTTTTTAAAGAAACGGTATGGTAGAATCAGTCAGAATTGAAAAACTTTCTATTTTTCAGTTATAGAAATTCTACACTATTTTTGGTAAAATATTATAAATGTTTTAGATAGAGACTAAATTTTCTTTTATATAGGATGTTATACACACGTACACATGCATTTTTGCTGACTTTCGTAAAAAATACACTTTGTAACACTCCTTTGAGATAAAAATTTCGAGTTTTAAGTTTTCAGACCATCTTGAAGCTGTTTTGCTAGCCATCTTTTAGACACCTTCTCTGCAACAATAACAAAGGAACTCCTCAGAAAGAAACATCGATTCGTGGTAATATGACAACTTCTTGTACTTTTTTTCCATTATTATATCGTAAATCGCATTCCTATTATTTTTAGCTGACAATTCCACATTCCTAGAATTGATCAGATAGTCAGTATTATTTAGATTGTATGAACCAATTATTAACATTTACTAGCTGTTGATTGTATGAAACTTTAAGTACTGCAAAATTGATGCATAAGATGTTTTTTCCTTGATCTGATATAAATATGGGAAGTATAAATCTTTTGCATTAAGTTTTAACTATTTCTCTTTATTTTACCTTCAGGACTCAAGTGAATGGCAATTGTTTGTATAGCACTGTATCTTTACTGATGTTTGGATCCAAAATTGATTTTGCTCAGGTCAAATGAATATCGCCCTCAAATGTCAGCCTTCAGCCAAACTGCCCTCGACACAATCAATTTCAACGAGAACCAAGGAAACCTCTTCAACTTCCAGCCTGGGTTTTTCCATGAAAATGAAACATGTCATGATGTTCAACCATTTAGTTCTAAACATTCAGTTCCAAAATCAAAGAAATGTGAATATAATTTGGGTTTGCCTGTTGATATTTGTTTAATAGCCTTTTTAACTGTTCATACCTTGTATTTCTTTGTAGTATTATAAAAAAATTATAAAATTTATGGAATATTTTTATATTGTTTTCAAAATTGAAAGTTACATACACGGTTTTTTATACGAATAGCTTCTATAAGAATACCAGGGTGAAAAATGCCTAAATTGTTAAAATATTCCCAGGGTGAGTTTGGTAAAAATAGAATTTTTGTCAGCCACAAAGTTATGGAAATTAGAACGATACAAATATTTAACTAAAGATAAAGAACTTTCCTTCCCGCTTTAGTGTGCTCGAAAATTTAGAAAGTTGACCTACTTCTTAAAAACGCTAGATACGCCACTGGTACCAAGGTGTAAATTGGTATCATCTGTGAAATAGTTGTATTCTTTAACAAATGATTTTTACTGTCAAGATTCTTTATTTTCTCCGCCAAAGCTATGGACAATAAATTGACACCTACATCAATAGTAGATGAATTTATAACACCCAAACCAGTAATAACTGTGGCCGAACGCAATATGACTGGTAACAAATTGCCTGAAAATTATGTACAGGTAATCGAAATTATTGCCTTATCCTGTTGTATAACATCTTGTGATTTGTATAGGTGTCATACAGCATGACACTCTCGTTTCATATTCACTCTTTGTCCATAGGGGTTCATATTAAAGGAAAAACCCAGGGTGTTGATTTTAGAGGGGTCAGACAAATGTGGTAAAAATAATTATCCAAACTGCTTGTCGAGTTATTTTAAAACTATTTTACTATATTTACTATTTTAACTATTTTACTATTTGAATGATTTGAAATTCATTTTTATCAGAATGAAGAAGAAAAATCCAAGTCAATGTTGTGGATAATCGTTGTGTCGTGTATCAGCTTTGTTGTTTTGTCGGTAGCTATTGTATGTGCCGTACGACATGTCGTAAAAAGACGTCAAGCAGAACATAGACGATATCATGATCATTATCTACGACAAACCGCTATGCGCGTTGAACAGGAAGGTATTATGAAAATCATTTTTGCTTTAGAAAGTGACATTTCTTCGAGGAAAGCTAAATATATTGTGGACTGTATTACTGTTTTGAGTCTTCAGTATGGGGCTTGGAGAGAAATTTTAAATACTTCAGTATGGGGTTTGGAGAGAATTGAATTGGTGAGTAGGTTAAATACTTTAGTATGGGGCTTGGAGAGAATTTTAAATACTTCAGTATGGTGAGTAGGTTAAAAAGGAAATACACACCGCCACCAATTTTACGAAGTGAGCGAAATCGTCTTTTTGTGACCTAGAGACGTTAGAGTTGCTCTATTTTTGTTAATTGTACAACGATGACTTGGCTTGGTACCTGTTTTTTTCAAACAAAAACTTGAAATGTGATCATTAAAGCCAGTAAAAGGGATTTCTTTATAGCTCTGCAATAAATCTCTGCTTAAAATTACCCTCCACAATATTTTAGATCTATTGCCAACCGAACAAAAATGTATTCGAGAAGAAATCGCTAAACGAAAACTACAAACGTTTAGTCCTTTACGTAAAGATTTTTACGTCTCATCTTCGTCTCACGCCGGAACCCTTCCGCGTTCCGTCCATCACGAACCGATCTACCAATCACACGAAGTCTTTCATCATGCTCATCCGTGCATCGGGAAAAATTACGCCGTGCCAAGTATTCAGGAGCAGCAAACGCAAAATTGCGCAAGTCCAGTTTCATCGCATTATGGTATTTCACGGAAGTGTAGCCACGGTTCAACGCGATATCAAACACCAAATGTCAAACCTGCTGAATCAATAAAAAGTTTTAGTTCGCAGCAATCTTAAAACAGAAGATAAAATTATGACCCTTGATTGTTTTCAAGGAATTAGTTAAAACCGACAATTATCTTTTCAATAGAGAACTTTAATGTCAATTACCGGGCATTGGGTATAAACATGAAGTCATAAGGGACGGTTGAACAGTAAATACACGCTTCGTGCTCTCCTAGACTTTGGAATGAAGTTTTTTTTGAATTATATAGGAAACTCTTTAAAAGGGAATCTCTAAACTTGTGTATTTTTAAGAATAATGCTTATAAAGTGCATGTGCTTATATCAAAAGAAGTATCACAACTCAGTTAGAATTGATTTGTTTTAATTAATATTTTTTGATCAAAATAATATAATACATGATATGTTAAGGGAACACCTAAGTGCTCATTAAGGGCAAATAAGAATGAGTAATAAAAGAAGAATGAAGAATTGAAAATTAAAAAATGAATATAAATATGATGAGTATAATTACTAAAAATGATTATCATGGAAGGAAAAAAGTTCGGAGAGAAACCTATTCAAATGTTATTAATCACTCTCAAAATAGTGAGAAACTAATACTGCTTTTATTGTACACTCATTTTTCGAGAAGGGAAAAGGGATTTCAGTTTTTGAGTACCCATCAAGAAATCAAAAATGAAGGCTATAGTATTGCTCTCACAAGCATTATTCTTTATCAAAATTTGTAAGTGTGTGACTTACACTTATCCTGGGAGAGGCTTCACGAAATATCCCATATTGAAGAGTAGCCAGACAACTCGAATTTCTTTCGAATTTCAAACGACATCTTCAGATGAGCGAAGCATATTATACGTGGACGATATACGTGGAGGAGGGATGGATGGAGATTTAATGCGTGTTTGGTTGGATGGTGGAAGAATGAAAATCGCATGGGGGATTGTGAATGGTAAGTATAGAATGTCTAAATGTCTGCGAGTGATTGTCTAAACTAAATTAAACTTTAGCCAGCAATTTTTCAATAATTTTGACTTTTACTAAATTGATCAGAAGGTGCCGAAGCCCAACTCCAACCAACCCCAATCCTCCCTGTTCTCGCTTTACAACCGTCATGAAAAATGTGGAGGAACAGGGTTGCACTGAGGGAATTTGATCAAATCTCTTGATCACTTTAGACTTTTAGAAATTAGTGCTATCTTATGCTAACCCTAACCCTAACAGTACACTTTCAAGAGCATCGGAGGAGGTTGAGGGGAAAAAGATTTTAGGTACAAAACTTATGAGGTTGAAGTATACTCCTAATTTACATCCAATTTATTTGATATTAGGTAACTACAGAGATGGGGACATCAAAGAGATTGGTCACAACTTGGATGACAATATCAAACATTACGTCATCATTGAACGATATAATGGTAAATATAAATGGTTTCATGAGAACTATTACTGGGTTCCTATTCTAGTTTGCAGAAACCACTAGATAAGTGATTTTCTATGGTTGCATGAGAACTAGTACTGGGTTCCTAGTCTAGTTTGCAGAAACCACTAGATAAGTGATTTTCTATGGTTGCATGAGAACTAGTACTGGGTTCCTAGTCTAGTTT
>JAUJPO010044632.1:0-16932 GCA_032270745.1 Tiaropsis multicirrata
CAAGAGAATATATTGGTAACGTGATCAATAAGTGAGCAAATTGACATTTGACTTTTGTTTTAAACAAAGAAAAAGTTAACAAAAAGATATATCAATACATTGCCAGACCATTATATTTTATAATGACTATGGTTGGAGCATTTATCAGCCCGCTTTCCTAATAAACATCTTTCAATCAAATGTTTCAAACGACTTGAAAAATAGCAATTCTTAAACTCAAAGTCTTTCCGTAACTTCCAAGTAGGCATGGAACCCACATTGGTCATAGTTTTGGCGTTCAACGTCAGAACGTTATTTGGACGAGTTGAAACACAATGTTGGAAAAACGGTTATCAATGCATTTTTTTCTTTGCAGGCTGTTCGTGACGTCTAACTTTATATGATGATATTGGTGCTTCTGACCATCGATGTCGGTCATTTAATGTCTTTCATCAGAACGTTGTTTTAACGTGAAAACAATATTGAAACAGTCGTGTATCTGCTGGAGTTCATACCCTGTCTCTTCAGACATAAGCTGACGATGAAATGTTGCTAGAGCTCAAAAGTACCTTGTTCGGGCGAAGCAGAGTTGATCGTTGGTCCAATGTTGTCGCCTAAAATCGTAATAATAATCGAGATAAGATGTGTGTATAATTTCATTAGAAACATTCCAAAAATTAGGGGGAGGGTGCTCTCTGCTAACTCCCTCCCAAAATTTTTAACGCCAGTTATTACCTAGTAAACACAAAACATTATTTTGACGTCCCAACAACGTCATCCCGACGTCAAACGTGTTTTATGGACGTCAAAGCAACATTGAAAATACGTCATTTGACTGTTGAGTTAAGTCAATTATGAGGTATTAGGTTCGAAGAGGGAATTGGGTACGACTTTTCTCCTACTTATTCTCCAGAGGAACTCATTCAGAAGACAATATTCTAAATTCCAGTTTTTTTAATAAAGGAAGGAAATAGTAAAGGATTTTGAGTCCCTGAGTTACCAGTACTTCTCAGCAGACGTCTTTTCAACGTTTTTTCTACGTCTTTAGCCTTAAAAAGACGTTTAAACAAATGTTGAAACAATGTCTTGTGTCTGCTGGGTTAGAAGTAGATGATATTTTTTTCAATCCCAGGCCAACCCTAAAAAATTCTTCGTTTCTGCGTTGTTACCGGGTGATGAAAAAAAAACTCATGCGTGAGGCCGGAAAAAAAATATTTTTGATATTTTTTCTAGGATGTCATGGTTGTTTGAGTTAAAAAACTATAATTTTTTTGTTAAAATGTTCGTTTCTTTGATTTTTCAAACTTTCAGGAAATCTCACACCCATTCTAAAGTTCATTAATTTTTTGCGGCCGGGTGACCTATAGAGTTTTGGGTAACCACGCAGGCGATTTATTTGCAACTGAATGTCTTCCGTGGTAATCTGTTTTCTACGGATGTTCAAAGCTAAATATAAAGATCAAAATAACGCCACTTGTCGTCAAAGTCAAATTTAAACATTTAAATTTAAATTAACACAATTTTTTCGCCAAAAGTTAAATTTAAAGTAACGCCATTTGTCGTCAAATCTAAATTTAAAGAAACGTAATTTGTCGTCAAATTTAAATTTAAAATAATGTAATTTGTCGTCAAAACAAAGTTAAATTTAAAATGACGCCATTTTGTCGTCAAAGTTTAAATTAACGTCATTTTTGTCGTTAAAGTTAAATTTCATTTGCCGTCAAAAATCACTACTTAACGTTATCAAAGTTAAATTTAAAATAACCCCAATTTGTCGTCAAAGTTAAATTCAAAATAAAGTAATTTAACGTCAAAGTTAAAGACATGATGTCATTTGCTGTCAAAAGTTGAAACGTCAAAGTTAAGTTCAAAGTAATGTCTTTTGTTCGTCAATAGAAAGCGTCAAAGTTACGTCATATGTCGTTAAAAATTACCTGTCATCGAATGTGTAAAGTCGTCGGTCATTCGGTCGTTATGTCGGTCGTCAAACGTCATACTACGAGGTCTAGAATCAGACCCCGATTCTGATCGTTTAATCTTATGATCGTGAAGTCGTTCAAGAGATTTCCCTAATTGTCTCGTCAAAGTATTATTGCGTAATGAGGTCTCTTTAAGCTCCTTATGCTGTGGTAAGCTGTCAAGAGACCCCCGTCGTCTGTCTCCAGCATCTGGTAGGTGCCCAGATATGGATCTGTTGTATTGGGGTGGAGAAGGGCTCTGGTCCCGACTCTCACCCGACGTCATGTTAAGAGATCTCGAACGAGACCTTTCAGTTAAGTCACTATTGTATTTGTCTTTCTGTTTCCGTCTCAGTAAAGGTGATCGGCCACCGTTTTGGTGTGCAAAAAGCTTCCTTGCTAAAGGCGAAGGCAAGGAGCTAGAAAAAGTGTCTGATTTTTTTACCGGTTTTGGAGTGAATGCCCCCAATTGTTTATCATCGTTGCCATCATTACTAGCGCTGTCTGAGTCGGTTGGGAAATAACCATTGTCAATGTTCGAGTCGTGTTCAACAGCTTCCACTATAATGTTAACAGTTTGTTTCAATGAAGACAAATCTTTAAAGTCTTTTTCCTTTTCGAGTATATCATTTTGAAGATCTATTGCTTTCTCTTTCAATGTTACCATACTGTTTTTACGCTTATAATTGTGCGCTTTGAGATCCTTTATTTCTTCTTTCAGCATCGAGTTTGCTTTCTTGTATTTTTCGGAGTCGCGAGTCATTTTAACACTACTTTGCTCAAGACGTTGGAGCTCTTGCCGAAGAACTGAGTTGGCTGTTTGACAAGCTTGAAACTCTTCCAGCGTATTCAAGTTATTACGTTGTTGACGTCTGATTTCTTCCGTCAGCACGTAGTTCGAATCTTGACTTTCACGTAATTCTGTTAACAAACTGGAGTTTGAATCTTCAAGGAAAGATAACTCGTCCTTTAGGCTGTTTATCATACCGGTATACCTCATTTCAAGCTCTGAAAAATCCCATCCGTTTGTCGGCTGTGGTGATACTGATCCAGCATCTGTAGACGTCGGTGAGTAAGATGGTTTATATCCATTGGTCAGATTCGTCCGGCTTCCATTGATGCTGTTGAGATATGGAGGTGAGCCGGATAGCCCGGTGTCAGTGGAAGTAGGTGAATATTGTTGTTTGTTAAAATATCGACCGTTTGTTCGAGGTTTTCGGTCACGTTCATTTCGATCTAACATCCCGCCGACGGTACCCTGATTTTCTTCGTGTGATGATTGGTGGACCTGCAAAAATAAGAAATGTTTCCACTCATTATAAAGAGAACAAAGAATTATATAACTATTATCGGACAAGATTTTAGTCGGATAAAACTATAAGTTGGACTACTAAACAGCTTGAGATCAAATTTTTGATCAGAAAAAACTTCAGTCGGACAAAAAATTATCTTTTGTCGGACAGAGTTTTGTCCTATAAGGTATTATACGCGACCAAATGATGAAAAGAAATAGGGTAAAACTAAATAGAGATTTTTTGAATACAGCATACGGGACAGCATACATAAAAAAAAAAGGTTCAGAGAGCTTTCAAAACCATCAACTTGTTACCAACACTTCATCTCACCCCGTTTTATTAAAACAGATAAATGCACCGTTCTCTAAATACATTTGTATAGCAAAACACATTCAAACTTAATGAGTTTTTTAAATGATTTAATTTGCTTCTATTTTTTCTTCCTGAATAACCACGAAATTAACCGCCTTTTAATTATGAACTTTTTTCTGTCGTATGACGTCATATAATTCATCTTCCAAATTGAGACCACGTCAAAGTCTCTAAAATCGCTTGAATAAAAGAGACAGATTTTTGTCTCGATGCTTCGTCCTCCAAACTCGTTTAAGAGACTTTACTATGCAAAATTTGAGTGATCCCATCAGCTCTTATAAAATGTCTTTTAATTTAGGATATATCGATTAACCAAAAGGTGGTTAAATTTGACCCTGACTTTAATAAAGCATTATCACATGCTACCCACCAGAAAGTGGAGCCCCCCCCCCCTCTCTCTACCCAAAAACACTAGTACCCGGTGGAAAATGAGCATAAAATTTCGTCCACACTGCTGGAGAATCTTCATCCTAATCAAAACACATAGAAACTTTGATATCTTCACTGAATTTTCATCAATTAAGGGATATGTATAACCACTTCGGGAGAAGAAGCCCGAAAATGTATTATATACCATCATCTATGAAGTCTAAACTGTTAAACCTTTTTTATCCTCAACTTCCAGCTTAATATTGTCACCTGCTGGCGCAACCAGCTACAAACTACCAAAATCAAAAAGTAGCATTAACGATAAATACCGTTCTCCTTTGAGAAATGAGGAAAATCTTATATTTATTCCTTTCCATAACACAGAAGAGGTTACTTTTTTTAATGTGGTCTTTATGACTGTGCCTCGCAGTTTACCCTCAAGAAATTTCAGACGGCTATTTGCACAATTTGTTGATTCAAACAACCACAGAAAAGAAACTTAAACACTGCCGACCAATAGAAGAGTACTAAGGGGTTCTTACTTTAAACACTCGAAGTGGAATTTGATGTTGATTTTAATTAGACAAATGCCATTTGCGTCCGGTATTTTTACCGTGCCACAGTACCTTGACTACCTCATGTAAATCAAATAGTTTTAGAAAGAGTATGAGAAGAGCTATTTTGTCTTTGCTATTACCTTTAAGGTCATTTTGAAGTTGAGAAATGGGAATTTTGTATCACAGCTCAATTATTGTTAATGGTTAAAATATGTCTTTCCACCAAATCTTATAGCAATAAAATTATGCGTACAGTTTTCATTTTGACCATTGAGGTTCTATCTAGACCAATGATAATCAAAAGAGCCCATTCTTTATTCACGAAATCATAAAACTTTATTGAGCTTTAGAGATACTAAGAGTCTTCAGATATAATACAGTCTATAATACTACCTCAACTGTCTGAAGAAGCATCGATGTTGAATTCTTGTTAACGAACAAAAAAACTTTACACAATTTTTACAATTATTCTCTTCGCTTGACAAACTGACTTGTTTGTTTGTTTGTTTGTCGATTAAAGCCTTTTACCACCACTAACCACAACAAATTACCACAAAATAATGAACACAACAAATGGAAATTCTTTATCTTACCTGAAACTAATTTCCTCCCAACCTGATGAAATAGCATGTTAAACAATGGTTTTACAATTAGTGCTCATTAGCCAACTACTTATTTCTGTTTCCTAAACATGGCAGCGCTATTGGCATTATTTAGGTATTTAGATAGAATGCTGAAGTTGAGTTGTTTCTTTATAGAGAGACCTTGAGAGAAATATTTGTTTTTCAAACTACAAATTACAACAGATCAGTATTTCACTGGCACCACGCTCTGGTCTAAAGGGATGTAGTGAAATATATGATCTGAAGAGGCTGGATATATTCCTTTGATGTTTTCAACCATTCCGAAGGATGAAATTTCCCGAAATTCGCCGGATTGAAGCGCTGTGATTGGCTAAAGGTTTCACTCTGCTCGGGCCGAGTCTTTTCTTCTTACAAAATATCTTATGCAAATTTGTATGAATTTTCTGATGAACCTCCGCAGATTCTCTTACGGAACTCAGTGGAGTTAGAGGATCTGCTTGGAGATTAGTAAAACGCTGACCTTGTCACTAGCAAGGATTGTTATATAAATAATATTGTTGAAATATAAGAGACTTTGGAGTAAAAAAGCTTTGAAACGTGAGTTCAAAATTTGGCCTGTTAAGGTAAACATCCCCATAATCCGCCCTACACCCACTAAATTAGGTTAAAAAATTAATCCATTCGTCCATGTGTATAACTTTTGTTCAAAATGATAATTTTTAATCCTGATTTTACGTACAAGAAGTGAAAACTTAATTCCTACAAGGATTTCTCCTCCTTTTTATTGCATGGTTGTTGAATACCAACTGTCATACACTTCTGGCATTTTATTCCGAAAGATTACTTGAGATAAGGAAAAAGTCACCACTGTTCATTCATCAAGAAAAATACTAGAAAAATAATTTCAAGAGCCCCGCATACAATATAAATAGATTAAATTTTTGAATATGATTTAATTGAGGAAAGGAATTGACATTTTCTACTTTTTTTTATGTTAAAAGATATTTGTAGTTGCTTCTCGTCCTTCTTTATAGACGTCCAGCGGTTTTGTATAGGTCTGTGACTTAGACTATCCTTAAGGTCTGTGACTTAGACTATCCTTAAGGTCTGTGACTTAGACTATCCTTGAGGAAGAACATTGAGCAGAGGGTGAAATGAAATTGTGTATTGTTTCCAGAGATTAAAAACTGCTGTCCGGGGCTCATTTACGAGAAAAAACCCTTATATAACGGATTTCTATAAATTCTCATTTAAAAATTTCTCGGATGCAGAAAAAAATCATTAATTTCTTTATTTTAAAACATTTTTATTCCTCTTCCGTCAAAAAGTACCGTTTGTTATGAAATTTATTGACGTAAGTATTCCCCTTTTTCAGGAAAGAACACGAGGGAGGAGCGCTTGAAAGCATTGATATAGAATGCAGAAACTGGTAAAGTGTACTCCGTCGTGTTGTCTTTTTTGTCAATATATCCTTGGTGATATTTAGATACCATGAAAAATCACGTCTATTTTATTTTTGCACCCACACGTTCACTGAAATAATGGCTGAAGGAAAAAATGCGTAACCATCGGAGGAGCAGTTTGTAGAAATTTGAATTTTGAAGAGTTCGACATGGTGAAATACCCCTAAAATAAATAAGCTTCGTGGAAGGGTTATTCCTTCATGTCCGACCTTGCCTAGAAATGGGCGGTTGTAAAATTATATTATTATTATTATTGTTCACTGTATAGCTCAATCTTTGACAAGCTCCTTAAATACCCAATTCCCCTCACATAGTACGGGTTGACCCGGGCGAAACTACATTCACTTGCCAAGTGAATCGCAGCACCCAGTGGCAATTGAACTCAGACATCCTACACAGAAGGTCAGAACGAGTACCACTACACTACTACTGAAATACAGATGCATTTGGGCAGCATATTCGAAGGAAGAGAGTTCCCAAGAAATGAAATTCCGTATACAGCGTATATGAGAGAAAACTATATAATCACGAGACTTCAAAAAGCGAAATACAAAACTATTTCAAGCCTTCCAACATATAATTCATCTGTCATATTGAGACCATGTCGTTCTTTAGTACAAAACTCTAAATATTGCTTGAATAAAAGAGACACATTCTTGTCTCGATGCTTCGTCCTACAAACTCGTTTAAGATACTTTACTACAGAAAACTTCAATGGGCTCAATTGAAACCCAAGGAAGGTTTCGTTATTTTCGTGTCTTTAGGAGTAATTGTTTTTTTTTTAAACTAAAATGGTGTTAAAATTGATATTAAGGACATAGTAAGTACATCTTAATGCTATAGATTTTAGAAAAGTCTAAAAAATTTATCCTCTGTGATCTATCAATACCAGAATAACCATAGGCATTCTTATAAATCCTACCAGGGAATAAAATTACTGCCGTTCCCGAAAGAAAATAGAGAAAAACATACTTTCAACTTGAGTTTCGAAGTTGGTGGTTTTCTACCTTTAATAACAGGTCCAGCTCCATTACCAAGAAGTTGCTTAGTTTCTGACATAATAGTTTCTATATCAAACTAGGTGTGATCAAAATATCAAAATGACAAATATGTTCCACATTTATATCAACAGTAGCAAAAATAAATCTCATCTCACTTCATCATTTAAGAATAACTCGATCGTTAAAAATGGTAAAAGAGATGTTGTATCTAAATTACCACTAATTAACATATTTTTCTATTGTTCAAAATTTGATTGCTTTTTAATTGTTGTTGATAATTCTTTTGAAAGGTTGCGGCACACACCCATCTATTGTTGTTGTATCACGCTCTAACCTCAAAAGTAACCAAAGAAATGCAAATCTGGACATAAAAAGGATCCGTAAACTTTTAGAAATGTGTTCGTGCCTTGTAAATAAGGTGTTTCTGACTTTCGAACAAATCTTCTTATAAACTAATAGGTTCTAATAAAAAAACGTTTTACAGTACAAACGTAAAAGTGAAAAAACCGGATAAGAATAAGCCCGGTAGGACCACCTTTTTCCCGTTGTCTTGAAGGAACAGATATTATGGTTACGCGATAACGAGGAGACGAAATAGCGCCTTATATAGTTCCGCGAAAAAAGAAGAATTATACAGAGACTCGTAGTTTAATGTCTTCCTCTCTTCCTCTTCTGGAAAAATCAAAATAAAGATTTGACTTGTGCAATTAGCTAAAAAAAGCTTTCCTTGAACTCGATCATACCATATCTTAGAGTTGCTGTGATGGTAAAAATATATCGACTCTTGGTTAACCTCGGACTACGATAGATTTTGAATTTTCAAATCTCGTTGTTTTAAATGCTTACCAATTCAAAATTAAAAGCGGGAACAACAAACGCAATCTACCCATCAAGCACGTAACATTATTCCAACATTCTATCAACGTCCAAATAACGTTGTGACGCTAGAACAACGTTGTCTTGACGTTGAAACGACGTTGTTTTGACGTTGAAACAACGTTCTGTGCCTCCTGGGTAGATTATGATCTACTTTGAATAATGTTTCTTTCCGAACGTCAATAATTAAATGTAAATTGATTTCTTGCGTCAGCAAAACAATCAGTGTGGGTACACTAACACGTTTTTTTTATAATAACAAAGTATATTCGAGACTTCGAGGTAAAAATAAATTAAGAACATGTTAAGAACATTTGGAGGCTTTGGAGAATCAAGAGTATAGAAATAAGAAAGAATTTTCATTTTTGATTATGTACACATGAATTAAAAGACTTAAGTGCTTAGTATACACCCAAAAATCGATTTTCGAGTTATGAACGTTATGAACTTTAAAAAGACTTTGAAAAAACGTTCATCTTTACAAGAAAGGCTTTATCTCGATGAAGAAAAATCTTTGTTGAGATTTTTTCTAAATTCTCCACATTTAATTGAACTATTTAAATTTTGCGGAAAATTTTTCCAACTCAATACTTATAAAGTTATGATTGTTTTTTTCGAAGAGTTTAGATAAAAAAAGTGCCAAAAAAACACCTTTTTGAAGATTTTAAGACGAGGAAGCTGTAACAAAAATTTTCCATAAACCTGTTTTTAGTTAACAAACAGATACATCACCTGAACCAAAAATAAATTATAAAATAAAATTAATTTTTTATTTAATTTTCGTTCAAAATAAGGACATCAAAGGTGAAATACACTTCTTCTTTAAACCCTTAATTTTCTTCTTCGTCAATATTTTTCTTTGCGATTCTTTGATGCAAAACAGAAAATGTATAACACACTATACAGCAGAAATATAATCTCTCTGTAAAGCAGAAATTGACATTTAGCAGGTCTGAAATTCGGAAAACAAGGTGTATACTTAGCCCTTAATTAAGAACATTTTAAGAACATTTTTAAGGCTTGAAACCAAAAAAACTAAAAACATTAGAAGGCTTATTCGAAATTAAATGTTGTCATAACAAACGTGTAATGGAGAATGGATCTTACAGTATTCTGCAACAATTGGCTCTTAAATTAAATGATTAAAGCAACCGGCTTTGACGTCACTTGGAACATTTATCTCGCTGTTAATTTCTTGTTCCAAATGTGGGAAACCCTTGTAGCGTTAAGCACTTTCTTTTTTAACCATTCTACACCATTCTATTAAAATGCACCGTGTTATGTTGCTATGGTTATAACTTAACTGTCATATTTTCCAAAGATTTTAGCAATCCAAGGTCGGATAAACAGGAGGTAGGTTTTATTCGAGGAGAGTTATTAGTTTCCACATAGGGTATCTCCTCCATAGTATACTTCTGTATCCGAGCCTGCAATCTTTTCAGACTACCTGCACTTACAATTCACACCACTCAAGGGACACCCTTTTGGAACCCAGTTATTCATTTATGAGGTCCCCCCCCCTCCCCAGGGGTTTGCGTGATTGCGTGAATTAGCTTTTTTCAAATTGCGTGAATGGGTGAAATTAGGTTGCTTGTGGGATGCGTGAAAAGTGAAATTCAATGCGTCAGTGCATGAATTGTAAAAGTTTCCCCGATCTTGGAAAATCGGGATTGCGTGAATTTCGAAAAGAATTACGTCAATGCGTGAAATTAGGTTGCTTACGTGATTCGTGAAAAGAGAAATTCAATGCGTCAGTGCATGAATTGTAAAAGTTTCCCCGATCTTGGAAAATCGTGATTGATACGTGAATGCGTGAATTGAGGGGTGACTGGGGGCCTCGACTTGGGGTTGCTAAGGATTAAAGCTTGAGAGCTTTTATTGACTTTTTCAGTTTTTGGAACCCTTATAGAGACATTGAATCTTGGAAAACCGGCCCTCAAGGTTCGGACATACCCGGAAACTTTCTGACCGACAAAGTCTTACCAAAGATTGCCAAAAAAAAAAGCTTTTAAATTTTACCGAACGATCATAATTTATTAGCCACTTCTTTATACAAGTTATTCCTTAAAGTTAAAATGCAGATTATAAAAAGTTTAAAGCTGAAAAAAATAATGAAAAGTCTATTTACCCAACGATGTACTGCATCTTGTTTTTCCATCATTTCAAAACCTCAGTGACTACTCTTCATCCAAAAGTCCACAAAAATATCTTTTCAATCGCAATTCATACAAAATTTTGCGTGCAACCTGACTCGAAGTATTTTTCATACCAACAACAACTCATTAAGAATGTAAATAAACATAGCTTGGTTAGACCACGTCAGACAAATGACATTTTAAAATATGACAATCTTTTACAAAATGACAATCTTCACCAAATAGTTAACGAGTAATTAGTGAGAAAGAAAGAAAGAGAGAGAAAAAATTAAATTGAGTTTTCTCATTTACATATATGTGGCATCAATGTCTAAATTAGAGTTCGATCATCAATCAGATAGATGCTATATCTAAAAATTGAAAAAGAAGAAGAAGCAAGCTTCTTTCGCTATGTGCTGAATATGTCATCCGAATACAAAATTTTATTGATACGACTGTATGTTAGAACCAATAATTAAACCGCCTTTATGAGTAATAAAGAAAGCGAAAGAAATACAAAAAAAAGCCAGGCTATACTAAAATGACAAAATTTTCAGAATTTACAGAATATATGAAAAAATGTTTTAGGGTATTTTGTCTAAGAGCTTGAAAACACTCGCCTTCAAGAATTTCTAAATTTCTAAATTCTTAAAGAAAATGCGTAACTTGTCTTCATTTCACTTTCAGGAAATATACGAGGATACTTAAAGCATTCCGATTGGACAATCCGCTAATAATAAAGAGGCGCCATTATTGTTTTTTTCACGCGCAAAGAAGCAATCCGCCGATTGGACAAAGAGACGCCATTATTGTTTTTCACGCCGCAAAGAAGCAATCCGATTGGACAATCATGTTTACTTATTATAACATTTATCAGTGCCGTTGCCACAAGAAGGGCCAGGGGGCCAAGACACCCCTTAGGAAAAATCCAAGAAGTCTGATTTTCTTGACCCGTTGGTCCTAACCATGATGGGGCCTCCTTAGATACTAAATATATGGCCCCCTGATATCTACGACCCTGTTTGCAAATATGCGCGAGACAATGTTGATTTCAATAATAATCCTATTGTATTGCCGATAATACCAAGAGCTACCAAGGTGTCGTGAATTTTTTTTATTCAAAAATCTAGAGACATGGAATGAAATGTATTTTACCATCACATGTAATTGGTGTTAAAAAGAGACTTTTTACAATGATTGCGACATTGCATTATCCTTGGATTTCCTATTGCAGTGTCGGCAATTGATATGTAGACTTGCACAATCAAAAGGACATACATACATGTCCAGAGTTGGCGTTCTCGAATTGAAATTTCTGTAACACATAATTAATGTATTCTATTGTTTATCCATCGTTCTTTAATCCACCAAATCTGGACATCATCCGACATCCACTGATAGATGTCTTACAACGTGATACAGATTTTATCATCTTCGAATCAAATACGCTCAGAAAAATGTCAATTTTTTGTTCCTTCCTTGTTCCTTGTGATGATACACGTTTTATATAAGAACAAACTATAAGAACATATCCTTTTGAGCACAAAATGTTTAAGAAAATGCTAACAACATACTGTTTGGGGAAGATTCCTTAAGAAAATTGCTTCAAAGGGAGCTAAAATAGCTCCTTTTAAACACAGAAAGAAAGAACATTTTCAGGTAAGATTTCAGAACACTTAAGAACTTTTCTAAAGCTTCCTCGGGTCACAATGTTCTTATAAAAAACGCGTGTAAACCATTACTTTTTCTTTCGTTTTCATGTTGATTTTATAAAGATATCTTTTAAAGATATCTAAATTTTTAGACTGCTGCTGCGCGCTACGCGGTGTAAAAATTCCTTTTGGCCGAAATTCTTTTGCACAATTTCCTTTGAGAGCTTTTCAATATGGTGGATGCAGAAGATACTACGAAATTTGACGGAGAAGGTTCTCAGAAGGAGAGTGTTGCCTCTGTCCTTATTCCTTATATAGAAGTCAACACTCTCCGTTAAAACCTTTGAGTAACATCTTATCCGCATCTGGTTGGCTTACCTGATCTGGTAAACGTTTTCTTGGATGCTGACTTTGATAATTAAAGTCTGATTGGTTGGTCGAATTTACCTCGTTGTTAACATTGAATCGAACAGTTCGATGTTTCTTCTCTCTATCACCATGGCTACCATTTTGCATACTCAAAGTCACCAACGAAAAGTCAGTATTTTTTGGAATAAAAGTTTGACCACAGTCAGTAAAAAAAAACTCACTGGTTTGGCAATGTAAATAATAATGTTACTTTTTGTCAACTTTTTATTTGTTTAAAACCAAAAGTCTTTGTTTAAAACCAAAAGTCAAATGTCAAATGTCAATTTGCTCACTTATTAATCACTTTATCTATATGTTCTCTTGTGATTGGTCTATTCTTTGATCACATGATCAAAAAGTGAGCAAAACAAACCAATTTGCGTACGCAAGTTCAAAATGTAAACAAAAGACAAATACAAAACAGACAACCAGACCCCCTGGTTTTTATACTCTGATGGGTTTAACAGTAGAATATGTATTTTTCTTTTACTACTATCCAGGATAAACCAACGACTTTCTTATTACTGAAATAAAAACATCAAAACATCAATTAAGTTTCATTCAACTTAAATTTTCACATCTTTCAGCAAAAAAGTAAGGTTTTCTAACAGAGCAAAGAGAAAAACATTTTGTTTCATTCTATGTATGGTTTCTGTATCAAAACTTTATATTAAAAAATATATATTTCTATAACCATTACAAGTTTGTTATATCTTGTTATAAAAAATTCATTACAAAACGCGATATTTAGTTCACTAAGGGCATATGAAATTGTAATGTAATTTCATTTTACTGCAATACACCCTATGTCTCTAAACTCATCCTGTTACACGTCAACGAGTTCGATACACGTAGGTAATATTGAAAGTCTACCACACGGGGGTTTAGTCTGATTTGCAGACCCATACTAAACCGTTGGCTGTATATAAGAAGCACGTTTCCTTAAGAGGATGAGAACAGCCTACATGGGGGTGAGCGTTAAGAATAAAAAATATCTTGACTTGACACTAAATTTGCTATTGCTACAACGATCTCGGTTAAATGGTAAGTCTGTCGAAAGGACAGATGTTGCTACTATATGCCAAACAGACCACTTTCCGGAGCTTCGAATGAGGTTGAGGGGAATTTTAGACTGTGCGGTGGTTTGTTGCGAGCCTACGACCTTTTATTCGGAAATAAAATTGAAACAAACAAACGAAAAACGACTTTTACATCTGACAATTTGAAACTTAGCATCTAGAATATTCCATCTATATTCATTGACTCATTTCTCATCGACTGGCCTCCCTGATATCGTAAACTGTTCATGTTTCTTCTTAAACAGTTGATAAACAGAAGATCTGATATGTTTCAAAGTCAAGATGAAATTCAGTGGTCTAAATAACGAACTTGAAAGAATGAATATGCCCGATACATCCCTCATTATATGGATCATATCGCAGTTGCAATGTTTGCAGAAGTTCATGTACAACATACTGCCGACTGTTGGTAAGTATGTTGCCAGGAAGACACATATCATTGCTATGAATGTGCGTGTAGCTTTATACTGCTCGTTTACTCGTTTGCGTGTAGCTTTATACTGCTCGTTTGTTCGTTTGCATGTAGCTTTATACTGCTCGTTTGCTCGTTTGCATGTAGTTTTATACTGCTCGTTTGCTTGTTGCAATTTTGTCTTCTTCTCTCTAATCGGTCTTGTTGTTGTTGTTGCTATTGTTGCTGTTACTGTTGCTGGTTGCTGTCTGATTGTTGAATTGAGGATTCGGTTGTTGTTGCATGGATATTCGGATGTTGGCGAAGAACTGATTTTTGTTGCACAATTATTGTTGTCATATGTTTTACTTGAAGTCTGAGAAGTAATTTTTCTCGATTTCAGGTTAATTTTGATTATATTATTAACCGATTTGTTGGATTTGATATTCTTTGGTTTGCGGTAATAGCTTGACGGTCGCCGCAGCTTATGGTGGTAAGTCACCAGTGTTATAAAAAGTGATAATACAGCAATGGAGACGTTTACAGTTGAAAATACAAGAGATTGTTTGATGAAGTTTAGTTTGAAGTATGGTAAAACCAATATAACAGCACCGGACCATGCACATGATATGAGGACGCTCTCCGTACTGGTGGTGACGCCCTTGAAGTGTTTTATTGGACACACTATAGCTATGATTCGCTCGATACTTAAAATGGTGAGAGTTAATAGAGCAACTGCGTCTGTGTAGAACATTGCCACGTGGACAATAACGACCTCAAGGTCAGTGACAGTCTGCATCAAAGCCTCTTTGGTGAGCATGTTGACAGCAGCAGGGTCTGCAACCAGACCGGTCAGCAAATCGGCGAATGCGATACTTAAGAGAAGCTTGTAGAACATGTTTTTGTACTTCTTTCTCCGGTCCTTGATGAGAACGTAGATTAAAAGAACGTTGAAGGGTATGGTGAAGACCATCATTGAGAATGACGTAATGCTTACCGCCATTGATAATTCGGTTTGGTTGTGCGTTGGTCCGCATTTTTCTTCGATAATCTCTAAAAAGTAGGTCATTACACTATGCTTGAACAATGTTCCAATGGTTTTCAATCAGCTTAAGAAACACTCGAAATTTAGTTGCGTTTGTGTTTCCAGATATATTTATTGGTTATTCGATGAAATCAATATGCACAGTCTGTAGACTTTGACAACGAGAAAGGCTCGGCAAAATCCAGTTGCTTCTCCAAGCAAGCCTTGGTAAAAAATTTCTACAACAACTGGATCGAGGACTATCATTCAAGTTTAATTCGATTTAGATAAATTGCAACAGAGAGAGAGGTAGATCGTGTTTGACTTTATCACGAATTCGATCGAAATCGTTCGTTGTGTACTTTTTTCCTCAAATAGACTCAACTTTTAACCTTCCACCTACCCTACCGCAAGGATAGAAACAAAAACATCACTTTTCTATACTGTGTGGAGGTTTTAATGGAAATTGCGAGTATCCTTTGGCAGCCATTATCGGAAATTAATGTCAAGTAATGACTAGTCTTTAAATTACATCATCACTCCGAGTGTAGTTATATTGTTGCAACTTATTTCTAATTTGTGTGCTCGGTTTTGGCTCAATTATTTGGTGTATAAGAGAACTTACTCAATTTCCAATTTTTCTTCATAAAAATGAGTAATCATATAGAGCTATTAAAACGTCCTCTCGCGAATTCAGAAAGTAGCAGAATTGCCAGAATGACCGAGATAGAACGAGTTAAAAATATTGGCGCGGAGAGTGTTATAGTTGCCAATTTTTCCTCATAAAGAAGTCAACACTTTCCCTTGCATCCTCAAATACTCAAATACTCCATACCCTACCGCCAAAACTTTCTATGTTTACAGGAAATACTTTCTTTCGAATTTTCAAGTATTTTAATGGTTGAACAGCTCCGGTAAATCCGCTGATATTGCCCAGTCCACCGCATAAATGATACGAGTTTAATAAATCATAAATTTTACCTAAAATTCATTAAATTTTGAATTCGAGTGCTATGGTAACTGAATCACAATGGAGCTTATTAAAACTTGACTCTTTTGATAGATGTGTAATTTTGAGTCTCGTGAGGCGCAATTACCGGCCGGGTTAGTTGTATGAAAACGAGGCAGTCTGTTTATCCCATTACATTAAGCATAATAGTATCAAGGTAGGTACTTCAATTCCAAATATAACATCACGTTTAGCTATAATTAAAAGGACATAAGTCATTTACAATCAAAGAGGTCAAAATTGCGCGCGTGGGTAATTTATATTGATCAATTTCTTAAAACACGCATTGCTTCGATTAGTTGCAATGTATCATTAGGATGTAATTTTATTTCAATCAAACTCTGTAATCGGATTTTTATGGATCTTCAGATTAAAAGAAAATAACCTTAATGATCTTCTTTCTTAATTATCTGCTGAAACTAAACCTGGTACTTTTGTGCTTCCCACATTCCAAACAATTCAACGCATGTTCAACTCGAGCATTGGAACATTGAAAATTTCCCATTGGAAACCTCGTATCACCACTATCATCTCGCAAACATCGAGAGTTAGTTCATCCAACACCATCATACATAAGACATCCAATAAAGTTTAAACACTTTGAAAATTTATCATGGAATTCGAAAAGTCGATAATTTCATTTGGGTCTGGAATTTTGATATTTAAGTCACTAAGTCCTTTTTTCATTCCCACTGCTAATTGTAACAAGATTCGCAAAAATGCGACAAAATATTTCCCTTAAATTTGCGCTACAACAAGATATATAATTTAGTTTAATGC
>JAUJPO010044643.1:0-16925 GCA_032270745.1 Tiaropsis multicirrata
TGATCAATATCAACCAATAGCTAATCTTAAAAAAATATTTTTGCACGCGGAATGACACTTTAATGATGCAAAAAATCGTTAAATTTTTTATCATACTTACGCGGATCATTTCAATAGGATACTGGTCTATCTATTTTATTAGGTCGTTGATTGGAAGTATTAATGGTAATAGTACCAAGCTCGCTAATGAATATGATATCAATTACGATAATTAGCCTATGGTATTGCTGCTCGTCAAAAGTTTATCATGAAAATGGTTTCCAATATTTTAAAATATATTTTAAAATGAAATAAAATGCTACTATTTTACTTCAATATAAGAGTTAGAATATTAGGATGCACGCACGCGTCCCTTTTTTATAAATTGCATACCCCGTATCGTTTTCGAGATTTCTATCCGAATTTTGGTACCATCTTGTTTTGAGGGGTATATTTTGCCGAACAGTTCAAGTGGGAAGACAGTCAGATCTTTGAGAAGCAAAAACCAATGAATGAAAAGGGTAATAAAAACTCATGTTTGCGACTACTCGCCAAACGTTACTCGCCAAACGTGACTCGCCAAACGTTACGCACCCACTTTAAACAAAATAAAAAAAGTGGGGATATGTGCTGCATAAAAATGGGCGCGGCTACTAACTGTGCTTGGCTCCATTTTCTAGGTCATAATAATTATGCAGGTTAAAAAGTCACCAAAAATTCTTACCTAAAGTCTTTCGAATATTCGATGGTGCTATCACCAAGCCTCATGCACATCGAACCGCCTTGTTTGAACACTTGTTTTAATAACAAAGGTTCCAAAACAGGATCTAATTCTTCACCTACGTTCTCTAACAATACCTGATGAAAGATTGATAGAAATAAAGTTAAACCAGAGGGAAAAAAGAAGAACCAGGCAGTCGCACTCGATGCAATCGATAGCTTTTTGCAGTCGATAAATTGGGTATCGATTGTTTTAGATAATCGATAGGTAATCCAGGGTCATAAAAATCCCGAGTATCGATTAGTCATCGATTAGCTATACATATCGATTACCAATGGATTACATACCGATTACATATCGATTGAAAAACTTTTTCTGAAAAAGCCCTTTAGAAGAATACATAGAAAATCCACCACTTACAGGATTACCAAAAGTGATACTGTTCTCCAACGTCCGAATATAATCTGCATCCGAAAGTTTAATTACGGACAGACTTCCTTTCTCCATGTTTTTAATCCAACGGTTGGCTTGTCCTTGTGGATCAATCATCAATGGCCATCGGTTTGAATTACTAAAAAAACACAAATTTTAAACGTCTTAATAAAAAACATTCATCTATATATATTATATGCCCAGCAGACACGGAACGTTGTTTCAACATCAGAACGTTATTTGGACGTTGAAACAATGTTGGAATAACACTGTGTGTCTGGTGGGTCGGGTCTAAAGTATCAACAAGTTTCTTAGAAGCTCGGATACAGAGGTAGGCTATAACCAATGGAGTTGCGTGCACTAATTACCCTATTACCATACCTCCGTAAACCTTTAATTTAGTGCGCCCTCTAATTAGTACAGATAGTCTTTTTTTTCGGAAAATGTATCTTTTTTTTCACCTCTATTTATTAGTGCGGGTGAGTTTTAGGGAATTTTCGATTCACCTCTTATTTAATGCGGAAATGGTCAATATTACCTCTAATTATAATGCTGATTGGGTTTGATACCCGTGAAATTAAATTTTTCTTCGCCTTTATAGCTTTTAAAAGCTGAAAAATAATACTGTTGAATGAAATAATACTGTTGAATGAAATAATGGTCGTCTTTTGCACTATTTTCACTCTCTTGCACATGTGTTGGTTATTTCTATGCAAGTTTTGTAAAATCTCCATTATGGACCTTAGACTAAAAATGTCAAATATTTTTTTACCTCTAGTGCGATGTTGATCTTAATTCCCTCTATCTATTAGTGCGGTTTTGAAATGAAGAAACCTATTAATTCAACCCCCTCTTATTATTAGTGCGGCATGACCAAAATAATCATTTTTTATGCCGCACTAAATTAGAGGTTTTACGGTATTTATGTCCTATATCGAGGGAACAGAGTTTTGCGAAACAAGTTAAAAAAGAAATTCTGATTTCCTGATTAAACCTGATATTATCAGCTGGTCTATGTTTCCAAAAAAATACTTTAATTGGAGAAACTTTTGCAAATTTCGCGAATTTGAGTCTTTTTTGCGAAAGTTTATCACACGAATTCGGCAAAAGTGTATCTTGCGAAATTTTGCTATTAGTTTTCTAAATAATGACCTAAACATCCTAATTATTTCAAATAATTCCTTCACTTGCGAAAGTTTATCCCGCAAAAATTTGCAAATATTCCAATTCGCGAGAGTTTATCCAAAATAACTTCGTGTATCCAATTGTTCTTTTAAAAGCAGTAGTTTAAAACAAAGCGAGAAAAAAAGGTATTTACCCGATAATGATGCCATTTTCAATGGAAAAATTATCCGTCGGTAATCCGGAAATATTCCAATCCCGAATTTTGACGGGATCACCGAGAATGTATGTCGGTGAAACGACATCTGAACACGGAACACCGATCTTTTTACACACTGAGGTCCATTCGTTGTTTTGTTCCTGAATTGATAAAAGTCAAGATCCAAAATAAACTATTCTACTTACAACTTTATCTTGAAAATCTGTATCGATCGAGAAGTTTTATGCATATTCAAAATAATAGTGAAAAGGTTTTCTAAGCAAAAAGCATTGACCCATTAAAAATGTCAATTTTAAAAGTTTTTAAACGGCTAATTTCGATTGTTTCATCTGATAATTTCAGCATTCAAAACCACTTTCAACAGACGCGTCTGGAAGAGTACTATCGAATAGAGGTATAGTTTGTTGAGATATCATGGCTAGATCTTAAGATATTTGCATTTCAAATTTTGCTGACTCAGCAAAAAAAACATCAAAATCGCTCAAATATACTGAGTTAGCAAATTGCTGATGTCAGAATTAAAAATGGCGATTTTTCGCCCATTATGGCCATTTTCTCAGGGTGTGGTTGACCATTTTGGACATCTACTCTTCCAGTTCTATCAGATGGAACAATCAAAATTAGTCGTTTAAAAACTTTTAAAATTGACATTTTTAATGGGTCACTGATCTGCTTTTTGCTTAGAAACCCCCTCTCACTCTTTTGACCATAACTTTTTTTGCCCACGATGAAAAAGACTCTACCCCTCATTGGAAAGCATATAAATTATCTTTCCAACGGTAAATAATTTTTTCTAGGTCGACCCTATATTCGACGAAATTCTACTGGACTATTACATGTTATTGCAGTTGGGTTGAAGTGAAAAATTTCATTCCGTTCACAAAATGGCTGAGTTGTTTACATGAAAGGCGCAACTTGAATCATTCGACCCGGTCAGTTCATTCAAACTGGTCAAACATGCAAACAGAAAATATGTCAAGTTTTACTTTCAGCAACATTTTGTACATGTTTTCAACCCAGAATGAAGAATATTTTGCCGTATCGAAATAAAGTCGTCGAATTGCAATTGAGTTACCTGTCTGTAATTAGAGGTGAATGCACCAAGATAGGCAACCACACCAGAAGAAATCAATACATCACCAGATAGATTTTCATACGTCACACCGAGGTCGTGTGCACTCTTACTCCAACGATCTTTTTCACCACCTAGCCCTCCAATCAACTGTTCAGCTCGAACCAATTTCTTGCTACACATGTCAACCTAAACAATGATAAACATATGATGATTTTAAAGAAAATGTTGCATATAAAGGTCTCCACTTCCACTTAGCGAGAGCAGCGCGCGCATTCCATGTTTTGCTGTTTTGATTGGTCTCTGAGATAACATTACGTAAAAAATTGACGTAATGTTACCTCCGAGACCAATCAGAACAGAGAAACATAAAAGACGAGAGCTGACGCGCTGAGTGGAGACCGAGCTTGGGTCAGTTCTCCGTCTAGTGCCGACGTGCTGACAAAGTACGGATATTAGCTATCACTTGAGACTACAGTATCTACTAGGGTTTGTATCCATGGTAACTCATACAATAAAAAACAGCTTTCAGATTTCTACTGTGCTGCTCACCTGCTTCTCGAGGTCTTCTTTCTTCTTTGTATTGATGTCAAACGTTTCTTGAAGTTTGGCCAATTTATCTTGAACTGCTTTCAAATTTGCTCGTTTCAATTCCAAACTCTAAACACACGTAGAATAAAAGTTGTAATTTTTTGGTGATACGGCCAGAAAAACCTTTTCAAATAATGGAGGATAAAACGTGGTTAAGAATTTCTCAAGCAAAGGAATGTTAATAACAATAAATAGACCTGCTTAGTGTACTTTTACTTACACCCATGGCTTCGGCTAATTCTCCTTCCGCCACTTTTAACGCCGCTTTCTTTGGCGCCACAACTTTGGCTACTCGATCATAAGATTCTATGGCAATAACCCATTTGCAAAGACCTTCAGCAGCCGTAGATGCAGAACGAACTTTATCCGGTACGAATTCAGGATCTGGAAGGAACTTATCCCGGATGATTTTGACATTGGCTGGTGGAATATTATCCTAAAAAGTGACAAAAGTGTGCGTAAAGTTTATTGTTTAGAGCCGCGGTTAGTACAGTCGGTAGAGCGCTCGCCTCACAATCGAAAAATTGTAGGTTCGATCCCGACCATCGTTCACCCAACGAATGAGTAGCACTAAACAGGTAAACTGAATTGTGTGGTGAGTCAATCTGACCTGACGACAAGCGTGACGCTCCATCTCCCTCCGTCTAAACCCACCCAGTAGTGTAGCGCTAATGAAAGAGAGATAAACTTTGATCATAAAAAAAAACACTAAAGTCCTTTCACAAATCAAGAAAAAGAGATATTTTACCTTGTCGAATGTTCTCAATGAATCCAAGAACTTCATATCACCAAGTAGTTTCTTCGATGGACCCCAATAATCTTCAATTCGTTTACCTGAAGAAATGTTGAATAACATGGAGTTGATAAAAATATTAACCCTTTCTGTACTGAGGTACACTCTTCTTTTTATAAGCATAACGCTTACATATTCAGGCTGAAATTTGCAAAAGTTAAGCATAATGCCAAGCATATCTCCAGGCTGAGAAAGCTCATCATTCAAATTTCAAAAGTGGACTTGATGGGATGATTTTTTTCTCTCTAACAAAAGAATAACGGGAATGAGATGGGAGTCAAAATTAACGAACCTTTCAATTTTACTCTGATAAGCATACGCCTAAGCATAATTTGAGGCTGAAAACGAAATTTTGCTAAGCATATTGAGCCTCAGCCCGATTTTACCGTATACTTATAAAAGAAAAAGAGTGTAGTGGACCTGCCAATTTGAGACCACTCAAGTTTTCCGTAGTAAAGCCTCTTAAAGAAGGAGTTAGGAGAACGAAGGGTTGAGAAAAAATTTGTCTCTTTTATTCAAGCCATTTTCGAGACTTTTTTTACTAGAGAGTGACGTGGTCTTTAATTGGAAAATGAATTACATATTCCTGCTGTCCGCTGGGCGGGTGATTTCAGGTCCAAACTTTGATTCCAAATTTTTCACTACTTACTCTCGTTACTACCGTTAGAATAAGCACGAAATTTCGAACAAAAAGAAAGCTGGGTCTTGGCCGTGCAAACCAATGCGATGTCACGCAGGGTTGCCACGGGTAGGTATTTTTCAGTTTTCCAGACTTTTTAGCTCAAAATGGCATATTATTTCCAGACATTTTGTGAAAAACCTCAATATTTTCCAGACTCAAATCGGTTTTTCTATCAAGGCTAAAACATAAAAGAGCTTTATAAATCTCTGTAAAGATTCTACTAAAAATCGTGAGGAAAAAATAAAGGAATATATACGTGCCATATGGATCCGACTGGAGTTTTAGGTCCTCCAACAAATTTAAACCCCCTCCCCCCCTCCTAAGACTCAATTCATGGGACTTTCAAGGAGTTTTTCCAATTTTTCAAGGAAGTTTGAAAGAAAGTTCCCAATATTTTAGAATAGAATGTGATCCAAAACTTTGCACCCAATGTTTCTTATTTTTGTCAAAACAAACAAGTGGAGGACCCACCATGGTTGGGTCCGACGAGAGAATTTGGAGATTTCACCCTTTCAGATTGGCTAAAAATGCCATATTTCAAAATAAAATTACAGTCAATTCATTTTTGAAAATTCCAGGACATTGGTGCAATTTTCTCCAGGACTAGTGGCCACCCAGACTATTGCTTGCGAAATAAGTGAGGGGTCGTGCCTCCCACCTATAAGAAAATTTGAAAACCAAAAGTTTTCGGCATTTTCGGCAGACGTGGCAACCCTGTCAAAAAGAAATCTGGGTCTTGGTCGTGCAAACCAATGCGATGTCATGTTTGCGCGAGATGTCACAACAAAAATGTGCACAGGTTAAGACTTCAATTCAATTTTAATGTGACATCTTTGATTGACACAACGAAAAGCCAGCTTCTTTATTGTTCTATATTTTATGCCCTTTCCAAATGTAGTAATTCAAGTCAATTTATGTTTTTAAGATATTTAGTGAATATTAAAGAAAGAAGGAACCTGTGGATGGATCCGGTATACGATCAGGTTTGATGCCTTTGATGCTACAGATGGCTTCCATCACCATTCTAATAGCTGGTGGAGGACTAGCCATCGATTTGACAACTGTGATATCTTTTGGTGTCAGAGTGTTCAGAGCAGCAATGGCAGATTCGAGGATTGGAATAGCTTCGGCAAGTTCTCGATCACATTCATCTTTGATGGCTTTGGCAGCCATGGCTTGTTCGTTTGCTACTGCTTCGTCTGCTTTCACAATCTATAAAAGAGAAGTTCCCCAAAATAGTAAGGAGATAAAAGGTAATATTAAAATAGTTATAACAAACTTTTATCAAGGTTGGTCTCATCACGGAAAATCAAATTTAAATCAACACAGGAGTTTTCTCTTGAAAAACAAACAGACAGACAATTCAGTAGCCACATACTTTTTCAGTTTTGGCGACTTCAACGGAGTCTACTTCGATGACTTTCATCACTTCATCGACTTCTTTCTGAGCCACCACTAACTTTGGTTGAAGATCACGTAATTCAACTTGCATGGTAGATACTTGTGATGCTGCCGATGCCAACTTATCTAGACCAACCTCGTATCTTTGTTTCTGCTTCATTACAGTCCTAGAACGAATTTGAGACCACTCAAGTTTTCTGTAGTAAAGTCTCTTAAACGAGTGTTTGGAGAACAAAGCATCGAGACAGAGATTTGTCCCTTTTATTCAACCGAAATTTAGAGATTTTTGTGCTAAAGTCAGACGTGGTTTTAAAATTGAAAGATGAGCTCTATGGAACGTCTCATAAAAATAATGTTATGATCAAAATTAATGTATGAGAAGACGGAGGCAATTTTTTTTTACCATACCTTACATTGCTAATTTGACATTTTCTAAAACAACTATGTGAGACAGTATTTAAAGAAATTGCTTGCTTCACATAGAACTTACTCTTGTCTTTGAGCTAGAAGATTTTTATAAGTGCTGATCAATTCTAGGTAAGAGGTCGGGGTCACGTGATTATTACGTTTCAACTCGTTGAAGAAACGTTTGGAAAGGTCACGTGTTGTGACGTGGAAGGTTTTACAGATTTTGACACATCCTTTGATGACAGTTGAGGACAAGTTGACATCAGCTAAAAAGCGTTGAGCCACGACTGTCAGAGCATCTTCGGGCCATTCCTGGAAAGAAAGGTTGATTCATTAATTCTTTGCTTGCCCAGCAAGGAACGGAACGTTGTTCGTTGTTCGTCCAAACAAGATTGTTTCAACGTCAGAAACGTCAACGTTATTTGGACGTTGAAATAATGTTGAAAAAACCTTGTGTGTCTGATGGATGACCTTTAGCGGACGAACAAAATTTTGAAAAATCCTAAGAACTATGTTATTTTTTCTAAAATTTAATTTTTCAACGGCCATTTCTCGAAAAGCATGAAAGATTAAAATATAAACTTTAGTACTGTTGGAAACAGCGGTGTTTATTTCCTTAAAACTAAACTACAGTGTGTCGGTAAAACGGTCAGATCTTTTCAAGCACTAACACTAGTAAACACAGAATGTCATTTTGACGTCCAAACAGCGTTATTTTAACGTCAAAACATTTTATAGACGTCAAAACAACATTAAATAAAAATACATCACACTTGCCTTATCAGTCAAAAAATGTCGGACCAAAGTGACGAAATTTTTTGGAGGTGACGGAAATAGTCCAAAAAGAAAAGTATTTTAGGCTAAATTTGCGTTTTTTCGGACAAAAGTGACAAAAATATTTGGGGGTGACGAAAATTATGTCCGACGAATAATTTTTCCGACATTTTTTGTCCGATACGGTAGTAAACGGTTTTTAAAAAGGGTTAGCAAAATGAAAATGATATTGTAAAATGTGACTTTTACCTGAAACCAATCAATAGTACAACAACTGATGAGCGAAGGGAATTTTCTCAATCGGTTTCTGAAAGCGTCACCAATAGGACTCATTGCAAGCACAATATGCAGCATTTCTTTCGTCCGTTCGATAAACATGTTAAACAAAGCTAAAGGTGACCCATCTGTTTGCTTCGATTTCTCTTTTTGTCTGAAATGGAAGTGAAAAAATTCCGTTTTTAGAAGTCAAAGCTAAGTTCCAGGTAAACTTTTTGGTATCACTGAAAAGCCTTTGGTTTCAGCTTTTCTAAAACAACAAGGGCATTTTGGGATGAAAATCAAGTGGTTTTGAGCTATGACCCAAAGACTGAAGGTTGTTAAAAAGGCTTATTGGACGTATGCTGTGCCTTATTCGCCGTCTAAAGGTTAAAGCTCATTAAGGGGCCAACACTGATAACAAAGACGGTACTAGGCTGCTTAGAGCCAGAACAAATCCTTGAATGAACAAAGGCTTCATAGGGAAGAAAAAAATAATAACGAAGGCCCACATACTTATCAATGACTCTCATTTTTTCACAAATTTCTTGTCGCTCATCAAGGGCAAAGAGATTAGGAACTTCGCCAGCATTTAATAAATTGTTCAAATCCTCCAAGAAGGACTCTTGTTTGATTTGAGTATCCGTAAAGAGGAAAACACCCGGAACATCCCCTTCGGTGGTTTTCCGTAGGATGACTTTCAAGTCTTCACGCCATTCGACGCTTGTGTAGCCTCGTGAAATTTCAACCTAAATAAATAAAAAGGAATAAAAATACAAATGAAACCAGGACAGTAATCACTTATTTACTTTTTGTTTCTTCGTGTCATCCTGGTTTCTACATGTGTTGTTTTTAGTTGACAATCCTTTTGCAACAGAATTTAGTTCAGACCAAACTCAGGAAATAGTTTCTTCTCCTACTTATTTTAAAACCTTTTAACTTAACACTCAAAATGTTGATAAGACGGATATCCTGTTATACTGTAATTGCAATGATTATTTTTATAGACATAATACTTAAAGTTTCGGATCTTCTCTCCTTACCTGGTGAAGTTCATAGTCGGCCATGAAGGCAGCAAGACGCGTTAAACTCTGACGACCACTTCCACCTACACCAACCAATAGACAATGACCGCGTGGTTGTTTCAAAACACGTGCAATTCTTGCAACATGTTCGACAGCAAAACTGAAAAGAAGGATATAATAATCAAAAAGTTAAATTTTCAGTTGAAAATATCTTCAATATCATGGCATTTTCATTACCTTTTAATTCGGATTAATTTTCACGAGATTAGATTTCGCGATTTCATAATTGTTTTCAACTTTTTCACGAAAAATCTGCATCTTAATTTGTGGTATCGTTGATTCACGAAAACTAAATCCAGGCAAATTTTGAAACTGTACTATTTTAGCAAAACTTTTTTATCAAACCCATGCGATTTTGATGAATTTAAGTGTTATTTATTATTTTAGAGAATCATTTGCCAAATTAATTTCACACAAAATTTCTCAAATTAATTAAATCCCGAAAAATTGTCACGAAATCCAAAAAATTAATCCGAATAAAGAAATGCTTGACCAACTCACAAAAAAAGTGTTAAAAGCAGTGATTATTCTCTGGCTTTCTCTGGTTCATAAGCTGTTAAGATTCCTTAGCTCATTTTGAAAAGCGAATCTCAATCATATTTACCGGAAAAGCACAAGGTTCATTGGTTTCTTGCTCATGTTATTAAACTCGTCAAGAAAACCTTCCATTTTTTTTCGGACTTTATCGGGTTCGACAACTTCCAAATAAGGGCGTGGGTCACTCTTCACATCAACAAAATCACAAAACATCAAAGCGTGGAGTTCATGGTCGTCTATGATTCCATCATTATTCCGATCCAAGTACACAAAAAGTTCGTTGAAATTAGCTTTCAATTCATCTTTCAGAACTTCTTTGACGTTGCTCGTAAACCATGTACGATCTTCGTCATCAATTAAACGATCGTAATAAATTCGAAAAACCTGAAGCGAAAAAGTTAATACAAATTTGTGGATTGAATGGAAAGAACAGTTGCGACAACATGCCCTTTGCATATAGGTAATAGTGAAATTACGCTAATTGAGATAAATCAAAGGAGGACGGCAACACCGGTATTGCAGAAAATATACCCAATCGAGCGTTCTAGATTTTGCGGGGCAACGGTCGCTGTTCGCTATCCGCCATCCTCCTTTGATTTATCCCGATCAAAGTAACCCCGCGAATGTTCACAGTCACTGCGTCTGAACGTACCTTACTGTAACATAGTTTTTATAATCAATGTGTTCACCACTCACCAGAGCTGACAGGGTCAACAGAATCTATTAAAACGTGTTCCCAGCAGACAGAAAACGTTTTTCGACGTCTTTTTGACGTCTTGTGTTGTGTCTTGATCCCCGGGGAGGAGGGGGGGGGTACTAGGATTGAGGGATGATGGGTATGTGCGGACCGAACCTCCGGAACCCGACCCTTAGAGAGACTGAACGTAAAAAAAGGAACCCTTAGTAAGAGTCAACGTAAAAGTCTACCATTATGTATGATCGCGAAAACAACAATAATAAGGGTCAGTCTACACTAAAACGTTGTTTTATGATGTAGAGCGCAGCGGGCGCAATACAATGGTCGGTCCGCCTAGGCCCCGTGCAGTCGACGAGACTGGCCTGTTTTAATACACGCAGAGAAGAGATAATTTTCTAAGTTCGTGTTAAAAAAGAGATCCTTAGAGAGACTCAATCGGTAATTTAACCGACCCTTAGAGAGACTGAGGCGTTTTTACCAACCCTTAGAGAGACTCAGGAAGCTTGAAAAACCGACCCTTAAGGTCCGCACATAGTCCAAAGGTCCAACAAAGCTCCAGGCCTGCTGGATAACATCTAAAGTTTACGTTCTTTAAAAATACATAAAGGATAATCAAGCCTTTGTAGTAGATCCCCTAAACATTCTAACATTCTTCATTATTTTCTAGCCATACAAAGCATCACAAAGTACAGCAGAGATCTTGAATCCCGAAGATAACAAAGCAGCAATAGACGTTGTGTTGAGAATGATCGAGCTCAATGAACAACTTTTCCAGGTACATATAAATTTTTCTCCAAAGAAGAAAGATAAAGAAGAAAAAATATTTTTCTCTCATTAATAATGGTTTGCTCAAAATTAGCGAAGCCTACTGGGCTCTAGCAGAAAAATCTATAGAACCACTACCGTGTTGGGGATATCGATTTCCAGTCCTAGGGGTCTTAAAAGTCTTAAAATCTAGTAGAATTGCAAAAGAGTGCACATCAGAAAAATGAGTGAAAATCTAAGAGGAGGTTTATGCAAAAACATCCAAAAAACCTTGAATATGCGAACTAGGTTCTGTTAGAAGGCATGTATGTCTCAATTTACCTTAAGTTTTCGCAATGAATAGCACCCATTTTCAGATATCCATTTAAGGCTAAAATGTTGCTATATACCTTAGGGTATATGATTCCAGCTGTGACCCAATTAAATATCATGCCAATGTTGAGTAATTAACGAAAAACCTATATATTCGAAAAACCTATATATTCGAAAAACCTATATATTCACCTTGAGTGAATATCTGAAAATGGGTACTATATTCATTTACTTTTTGTGATTTGTGTTTTAGAAATGCCTTAACTTACTCGAAAATGGGCCATGGGGAAATTAGTATGGATATCGAAAGAGGGTGTCCCTTTTTTTACTTGGATATAAGAACGGGTAGCTCTCCACAATGTCGATATTTTCAACAGGGGCTTGCACGGTTCATTCACTCTGGAAGAGCCATTATCAAGTATCATAGCAAATCTAAAGTAAAAAGACCTTTAACATATGAAAAATCTAACTGTAGGCCTTCCTAAAAAACAATTGAATATTCTCAAATTTTAACTTTAAACCTGATCATGATTGTAACAAGAAAACCCCTTATATGTTGGGTCTATATGATCTATAAGATTTGTATTTGACTATTATTCCATATTCATTGTCTTTTTTAGATCCCATCCACAGTTCATGACAAGATTCTAAAGAAATTACTGGAGGTTGATCCTGAAACTGTTGATTTCGTATTAAGAAAAGAATCTAGCCGAAAAATGTTCGTGTGAGTATTGCCGTATTCATTTAGTCGAGGTCCGGAACAATCGAGCTAAAATTTCAAGTCAAGCATTATTAGAACATTTTTCGATTTAACAACTTGGCAACTTATTAATTTGTTCTTTCACTCGAGTTATTAACTCTAAATGCTTTTAGTACTTTTTTGAATTAGAGTTTATTAAATGGAGTAAAAAGAGGAATTTAAAAGTTGTTTTTTGAAATTTTGAACTCTTTTTGTTAGCTTTGATGATTCAACAACCACAACAAACACAGATAAAAATGAAGCACCTGCAAAAAAGGTTTCAGGTGGAAGTCTACGTCGGCCAAATAGCGCCGGTCCCCGGACCAGGTACAGCATAGAGGAAGTTTATTTCCATAAAAGCAATTCCTTTAATCAGCCATACAAACCCTTTATACGTCGACGAAAAGAAAGCGCCAGCAGCAGACCAACATCGTCTCGTAGTGACCCACCAGACCGAACCAGTGTCAGACGCTCCTCACCTTTTATAACACCTCCAAACTCTGAAAAAGGTCAACGAAAATCCTTCCAAAAACAACAAGAAATCGATGAAAAAACAGTTACAACTGCATTTAGCAGAAGAGATTCTCAAAGTCCTCGTGACAGTGGTGTTGTTTTGAGCGCCACACCACCCTTATTCCAACGAAACTCTTTACGAGGATCAAAAGACTTTAGTAAATTTTCACCCTCTGGATCGCCTTCTGCATCATCTTCAGTTGTATATAGAAGACCTAGTATAGATAGATTGGCAAGAGATTCAGCTTACCAAAGTGGTATGACTGATACCTCATCGCGCAGATCGAACGTCAATTCCTTAAGTCTTCCAAACAATGATCCAAACGAAGAAGATGAACAACATCAACTTATTGTAAACAGACATGCCAGTTTCAGTGCACAGGAAACTAAAATCGACTTTCTAAATGATGTTTTAAACGCACCATCCATACTAGCACCACAAGACCCCTTGAAGCAAAGGAAAATATCGCTCCCAGTCATGCCTACACATAAAATAACTACAGGACCATTATTGAGAAGCCCTAATAAGGCGATTATTGATTCTACAGAACGAGCTATTAAAGCCTCTACAATTGACTTTGAGTATAATCCAGAATGGCAAATCAATATTAGAGACAGTCAGTTTCCTGATCAAGAAACTACACTGTAAAGGTTTTGAGTAAAATCTCATGTATACAAATTTTATAGTTCAGTTCATTTTAAATTTTTATTCAATCCATTTCACTTATTAAATGTAATTTCTTTTTTGGTTTAAAAATCTTATGTTAATTTTATTAATTATTTACTACGCACTTAATTGGATCCTAAAAACATGCAATTAATTATGAATTTTCTGTAAAAAACATTTGAAATTCTTTTTGAAATTCAATTTGACTTAACAGCTCCCTTGATGAGCATTATGTAATAAGAAAGTGGATTATACTCATAACCATATAATTCATCTTCCAATATGAGATCACGTTGCTCTTTAGTACAAAAGTCTCCAAAATCGTTTAAGAGAATTTACTACGGAAAACCTCTAACATTCTTTTTGTTGAGAATTTATGCTACACATGTAAATGATCTGCACTTGATACATAACAATATTATCTTTATAACAACCTCACATAATAATATTATTTTAGATTATATACTTTTGTTTATTAGGCTGTTTCAGAAAAGAAATACACTAAGGGTACAAATATTTGCGGGAATTTGATTTTGAAAATCTTGGGCTTTTAATTGAAAATTATAGAACAATAGAAATTGCAAAAACCGCAAAAAACTAGTTCCCGCAAAGATTTGTACCCTTCAAGGTATATATGGACATTATATTTCTATCCAATTCATTACAGAAACGAGGAGCAAATTACATACTACTTGAAGAAATTTCTTTTATGAAACAGATAATTTTACAAAGAAAATGTGGAACAAATTTTGGGCAACTATTTATTATAATGCCCATTCAAAGTTTAGAAAGTTGATTTTTACATTATAATACTTGAGATTTCATTGAGTTTTTAGCAATACATACTGTGTATGTAAACCAAATTAAGAGAACAAAATATAATTGTAAAATTTGGTACAGGTGCCATACAGTAGTAAAATTTATTATTTATCTTTTTTTGTCTTTTGTTTTTTAATTTCAGTATTTAGTTTCATAAAAGTATATAAATCTTGTGTTTTTGTAGAAAGAAATGTACATTTTGAAAGGAGAACAAATAGAAATGACCTTGAAGAAACTAATGATGATCAATTCTTCCAAAAACAATAGGTTTAATACCTAATCATTTATCACAAAGTGTTACTTAAGAAGTACTATGTTGACAAGTACTACAGGGTGGTCCAGAAAAAAGTATACAAGTTTGACGCAGGATTGTGGGTAAATGACTTGGTTAAAGACTACAAACATTAATTTTGGGTAGAATTTATTTTGGTGATTGACTAACCTTTTTTATAAGACCCCCTGGTAACTTTCAACATCAGCTTACTTACCCCTTGGATATATATAGAGATTTAAACCCTTGGAATTTTCCCATTTTTTTCAGTTATTTTCTCAAGCAAGAGGTTGGAAAAAATCTGTGAAGTTTTATTGATCCCTTCTTCATGGAGCCCCTTGGAAATTTTTTGAAAGTTCTAAAAACCCCTTGGAAAAAATAGTTGAAAACCCCCTGGTAGACTAAAAATGGAATAGCCCGTTGTAGCAAATTGTAGCAAACATTTTCACACATTTTCAGGCCTCTTAAAAATTGAAAAAGGCCTGAGCATGGCTCGCACAATCTTGGACCATATTCGAGCCAGCTTTCGGGAAATTAAAATCCAAGTTAGAGTTGACATATAATTTCAAGACTAATCTGCTAATTGCTTTACCATGCAGATTTTTATTTTGAAGCCCCGCCCCATTGGGCCATTCCAGAATTTGTCCGTTAAAGGAATCCAGACGACACGGAATTTCTAGGTAAGGTAAAATTTCTTCCAAAAGTTAAAATTTATGAGGCCAAAGAAGAAAATGTGTCTATTTCTGAGGCATTTAATTCAAAAACAAAGAATAAACGTGGAATTTCTGATACTTCTTGGAAGTTTTTTGAAAAAATCCATGGAATTTCTGAAGAGTTCTGGGATATCGATATTATTTCCGAGGTAAAAAAAAAATTAAAACTTATGTCGTCCAGAGGGGGTTTACAGAAGTTTTCTGGAATGGCCCATTATGCATTATGATGGTTCAAACAGGCCCAAAAATGTTCTGGCCACACTGTGGGTTCATAAAGTGACAAGACTTAAATTGTGGCAAAGTGTCAAGACTTTTTTTTACCTACATAAAAAATCAAAGTATTTCCCCCACTGAACAAAGAGGCCGTCTGGACTAGTACTACTGCCTGCTTACTGGAGACATACTCTGTCTATGTCTCTGCCTGCCTCGTGTCATAATGCAACAACGCAACATTATTGATGCTTATGCTTATGGTAAGAAAATGAAATAAAATAGCTTGCTTACCTGACCTGACCTTCTATTTTGTGGATGTAAAAGTTACTTTTCCTCACTTGTAACTGCTGCTTGTGTCTCGACTGACTGATCTTCTAGACCTAATCCATGAAATTGGGACATTATGTTTTAGACGTTCGTCTACGAATAATAAAACCAGTGAAATTGCATTATTTAAAATGGATCCAGTAAGCGATAAAAAGAGTTGGTAACTCAGGTAGCCGAGGAGAGCAAAATTGGAAATTAGTCTATAAAAACAAAAGCAGAAAAAAGAAAAAATGGCAGCCGAAGTCGTGAAAATCTAAATCTTATCAAAGTTTTTAAATCTTTCTGATCTATTTTGAACCTCTGTCACAAAGAACAGCGAGCATCATCACAGAAGTAAGAAGAGGAGAACCAGAAGACTCTACCCAGGTATGTCTTCATCTTCTTATTATTACAAAAGTTTCTGTAAAACGTTAGCAAGCAAAATTTCACTTATGATTGATTGATCAGTTCTAGTTCTAGTTCTAGTTCTAGTTCTACATTTGCATACGACAATAATGCCTAATCTCGCAATTTCTACAAAAAAGTTATAAAAATGAAAAAATTTAATCTAGAAATATGGGTAAAATATGGATAAAATATATGCAGTTTATTTTAAATAAAATATACAACTATAGCTAGCTAAAAATATAATAAAAATAAACAAATTAATATTTCAAAAATTGTAAAAATTATATAAGGTGACATGATAGTTTAGGAATTTGAAATTTAGAAGATTACCGTCGCGAAGTGATACATTGCATTACTCTGCCATACTTTGCACTGTGTATTTTGCCGAAACGCAATATAAACTCAAAGTGAAACCATGGTGATAAAAAGG
>JAUJPO010044654.1:0-16919 GCA_032270745.1 Tiaropsis multicirrata
AAGTAGAAAATCCGACTGAAAAGTTTAAAAGTTTAACCTCAAAGTGCAGATCATTTTCTGAGAGTGCAGAATTCTAAACTTCAACAAGTATATTTTTTAAGCAACAAAAAATTCATTTCAGGCCAGGAAGACGATTTGAAAATGTTAATAAAGTGCAATTGTTTGTTTTCCAACTGCTATTATGTCGGATTTTGAAGGCCAAAAAGTATTGTGAAGTTTTTTAAGATAATTTCGTTCCTCAGCAGTACCTTTTTGAGGCTTTTTGTCATTAATGTAGCTGTTTAAAATTTAATACCAATACAAGCTAATACCAAAATTAAGACAACTGCAATTTACTCTAGCATGTGAAATAAACAGGGGTCACTTATAACCTCTCTCACCCGCTTTTAAATCTTGAAAGAATTTCTCAAATGTCAAAGTAAAGGCTAGGCTTTACAGTAAATGATTTTCTCTACTCTAGCTTCTATGATTGAGTGTGGGGCTAAAAAGGCTTCAGTTACGAAATTCATCCTTAATGGCAAATGGAGTGAACTAACAACATTGAATATTAATTTTTTGTAAAGTTGATCAATATAACTGTAATAATTTTTACATATATACATTTATATAGTTTTCAATTCTGGTTCGACACAAAGGACAGCTCTGTAACGCCATCCTCATGTCTTTGATCCTGTTTTTACAGTTAGTACATAGGCATAAATGGCGACAGGGTAAAAGCAAAACAGCTCGTTTCTTGTCTTGACAAACAACACATTCAAGCATATCTCTATGTTCTTCTTCTGACCTACGAGTAAATAAACTGAAAGGCCAAAACCAAAAGTTGCTTCTATGTAAATCTCCTTGGCGAGCTGTGTTTAATCCACCAAATTGTAAAACTTGAAACAGTTTTAGTGTGCAATCTGAATTTAAGATTAACACTGCTATACACAGCATACAAAAGATGACCATTATAATTTCAAGTTTGGATGATTTGTTGATGATATAATTTGATAATTCAAAAGGAAATGTAACAATACTTTCCAAAAACTCCAAAAATATGACTGTTATATGCTGCATTACTTCATATAAGTAAATTATATTTGAATAACACCAGTATGTCATTACTGTTATTGTTGCCCAAATATTTGCGCCAGTTGAGATGATCAATTCACCTGCATTTGCAATTTGTTTAAGAGGCCAGATTATTAGTATTCTTATCAACCATTTTCCAAAAGTATTGACATGCAGCTCCAAAAATGTTACAGTTTGCTTTATAAAATCCAAGAACAAAATTCCAATTGGCGTAACAACAGCCAAAATAGCTTTTGAAAGTGTTACAGAAAATTTCTCCACAATGTTAAAGAACTCAAAAGTCTCATATAAACATGTCAAAGTGAATTGATCCAAAAAAGTTTTGGTATCATGTGCAACATTTGAAGCAGCAGTACAGGTAATGTCCAAGGAGTTTGAAGCAAGAGATTTTATTTTAAACATAGATGCTACAATAAATTGGACAACATAGTCAATGTTCATCAAAAAGATATCCTTTACGTAGACCAAAAGTAACGTGAATCCATCATACAAAGTGAATGGTAATCCAAGAATGCACTTATAAATGTTCGCTAAAGTATCAAGTGTGAATGTTTTTGTTGTATAAATTGAATTTTGAACAAGTTCCAAAGCATAAAATATTCTTGAGTAGAGAGCATGGTTGATGCTTAAAATCAGTCGTGCTGTGTCATGAACCAAAGAAAATGTTTGTGGAATGATTTCGACAAACCGAAAACACCAAAATGTTAAATCACAAATCAACCAAATGATTCTATCAAATGCACCAACAACACAGTTTACCAACCAAGACAACATGGTTTTGATTTAGAAAATTCTTTTTCTTTGTATAAGGTAAATATTTGACAATGTAAGGTTACAATTACATTAAATATAAAGCTCTTTCTCAAATCGTTTAACTCATAAAAGTTTTCAGCGGTTTTTCCATTCTTTTCGCATTTTAATCCGCCATGTTTTGTTTTTTCTAGCTTAAAGTTTACACCCTTTTTTTCTTAGTATTTCGGAAACTATTTAAAGCTTTAGCCAACTAGTTGTATAAGATTTTTCTTGAGATTTACCGCTAGGTTATCAATCTATTCGAGATTACGTCATACAAACTTGTCTCCACAAATCAGATCGAAAGGCTGACAAGTCAAAGTCTGGACGGTCAAAACAGCACAGGTCAAATGGCATTGACTAATAGTCCACAGCAGTATCATTTTTATTGTAAGAAAGCTTTTGTCTTTATCTTTCAAACGAACAGTGATCTCAGACAGTCATGTCAACTTCATAAAAAATAAGATTCAATTTTATTTGCCTCTAAATAGCGGAAAGCTAATTCTGTTAATTTTTAAGGATTCCGCCAGAGAAATCACCTCACATTTCTACCAGTGGTCAACAGCTTATTGGAGAACAGGTTTGTAAAGTTTTCGAAGTGCGGATCATACCAGTAGTTGTGAAAAACCTCTTTAAAGAACCACCTCTCCTAATTTGCACATCTCTATCTCCTAATTAGGAGATATTGCTGAGAGATGTGCTAATTTGCTGGTATCCCTGACTGTCGGGTCAACTAGATCAAAAATGCATCATTTTAATAGAGAACTTCAATGAGTAAATGCTGCTCAAAATATGATAGAACGAAGTTGCGGTTTTGAATCATTCTTTCACTAACGATGTGAAATTTCTCAGCGAACATTTTAAGGCTAAAATGAAGAATTTTCAGCTTGCAGTTCTTCAGAAATCACCAATAAGATGATAAAATACATTTTCACTTCTAAGATGAAGTGCAAGTTACTTATGTTGTAATTAACTTTGTGATCGTGTGTGATTCTATGGTTCTATTGTTTTAGATAAATTACCATGGTAACCCACTAGTATAGTTTTGTAGCAAATTTTCATTTGTTTGTGTGTTACAAATTATGTGATATGCTACTCATTTGAGAGCGTCAGTATAATAAGCGTTTTTCTAAATTCTCAACCATTGTTAATAAAAATTACTTTAACGCTTGTTCATACGTCATGACTCTCACTCTGCAGAGTTTTTTAAATGTATGGTGTTTATAATTGCGTTTTCAAGACATAAAAAATGATACGTTTTTGATCTAGTTAACCCGACTGTCTGATAAGTCTGATAATAACAGGACCATAAACACGGAGACAATACAGCGGCGAATAAAGAAGCACTGCACTGTATTGCGGAGAATATATATCTTATTTTTTAATGTATGCTTGTGATGCATAGATGCTATGATAATGAGTCGTACGACTCGGTGACGACTCCAGGACTAAAGTAAATATCAAATTTAAGAGATAAACCTCGGCATGACGCTAACCTCTAGTCTCTAAACTGCATTTTAAAAGTCAAGTATTTGCTTGATCGAAAAAGGACATTAGCTTCCCTATAACCTCATCATCACATGCGTCCAAATTGATTGATTGGCTTTTTATCATGATTGGCAACGTTAATTGTTATATAATAAGTTAACAAAACCTTTCATTAAAAGATTATTGACCATATCATGGTTAGCGGGTTATGTGTGTACGACAGAATTTATCAACGGGACGAAATTACAAAATCATTGTTTTTGTTGTGGTGTATTGGTGATAGGCTGGTTTTGTTGTTTTGTTTTGGTCTATGAATGAAAATAAAGTGCATAATATTTGTTAGTTTGTAAGTTCCAATTTTACATTTTTGTCATCCAGAACATTATTGCCAAGATTGCATTACTGTATCTAATCTCTCCTTCTCAGAACGAATAAAGAACTATGGAGAGGACTTCGCGACAGTTATATATATGAAGGATAGCGAACCAAAATGCCTTTAGAATACGTTTATTTGAAGTCTTCAAAAACTATTAGTATTGAATACGACTTAAAACGACACTAAAATTAACTTGCAAAGTATGATATTCCTGCTTTAGAAAATTTGACCTTTATGACGTCTTTTGAGAAATGTCTTTTTGTATTTTTGTCACGTCCGGCTTTTTGGATTTTGATTCTAAAACTTCTTTAGGATTTTGTAGAATCCACTTTTAAGATTTCTAGATAACATTTCTAGAGCCTGGTTTTCATTGACGTTTATAGTAAACGCCAGGTGACGTTGTTAAGGTCATTGCGTATCACCAATCTCAAGTCTTGTGTTTTGATTCCTCCTTTGTGATTTGAGAGTTTTGTCAAACATTAATACCGTATTTATTACTAATATTTTCATGTTTTGTTTTGAATAAGACGTGAGTTATAAAATTAAAAAAAATGTCATCATTAAAAATACATAAACATTACAATTTAATTTCATGACATAATCGCATGCGTACGGGACAATTTGTCAAGCTTGACTTCTCATGACAATCGAAAATATTTATGTTTTATTGCGTGTACTATTGTCTCTTTTTTACGACACTTTTTACAACAAGGTCATCAAAAAACAATAAAAGAGCGTTTGTAGCGAGTTTTTATAGCTGTTATAAAATTTTGGAAAGTGTTTATAAGGTTAGTAGGGATGTTATTCGGCTCGTTTGTATGGCTTGACGAATGATTGCCTTATTCTCTGGTCAGCAAACGAATACAGAAGTTTGTTTTCATTGTTGTTGACTGATATTTCTTTTATGGTTTGAAGATGGCTCCAGGAAAAGTTTGTTACCATGAAAAAGTTAGTACTTTTTTATTATTATTATTATAGCAGACACACAACGTTATTCCGACATTGTTTTAACGTCTAAATAACGTTTTGACGGCGTTGTTTCGACGTTGAAACAACGTTCCGCGCCTGGCTTTTTGTTTCAACTTTTTTAAATCCGGTGATCGAGGAAATTTATTCATGATATCCATTATGTAATCTTTTATACGGAAACACCCTAAAAAAGCCTGCAGACACCCACTAGTTTTGAATTGTTGTCAATAAAACCACCTACTGTAGTAGCAAGCATTCGGCTTTTTGGTATGTTTCCGTAAAAGAGATCATCGAATCATTGAATTCAAGAAACATGTACTGGATAAACCAGAACGCTTAAAAGTCGTGGAAAATTTAACGAGTTTTATTTTTTAGAGAAAAGCTTTTGTCTTTCGAGAAAAATATTTTGCGACTGAGATTAGACTTTTGATAAATCAACTTGAAATGTGAAATTTTCAGCGGCAGATAATAGGGAATTGAAGGGGTGTTAATCAATCAAATTATTTTTACTTTCGATTTCCTGGTATCTATTAAGTATATTACATGCTATTATAATGATGCACGTTTAGATCAGTGCCAAGTGAATCACTAAAAAATTCCAATCGTAAAAAATTTAATTAATTAATTTGTTTGTTATTCGACAAATACTCATCGTAGTCGTAGAGTATGTAGAGAAATTTGTTTTTATTGGCGATTTCCAGTTTGAGATTCTTTCAAACTAAATATGAAATAAAGTGAATTAGTGAACCAAGATAATACTTTTGCACTGGAAGTTATCTGTATTATATTTATCACCGAGTGTACTAAAGAACTATAAATGTGAGGTATGAGGTTGAGGACCAATTTACCAATTTACCAATTTGAGAACACTCAAGTTTTCCATAGTCTCTTAACCCTTTCCTGACTTACTTGACGGCAAACTGCCAAGTGGTGCGGCTTCAAATCAATCCTTTTTCAATTATAGGAAGTTGGCTGGAAAACTTCTTGCTCGAAAATTATTTTTTCCCACCAAAAAGTAAGAACAAATTAAGAACAATTTGAGGCTGAAAGTGCAAAAAAATAAGAACAGTTTGAGCCTCAACTCAAATTTACTGGTTCTTATAAAAGAAAAAGAGTTGCCACTTAAAAGGGTTAAACGAGTTTGGAGAACGAAGCATCGAGACAACAATTTGTCTCTTTTATTCAAGCGATTTTTAGAGACTTATGTACAAGAACGACGGGGTCTCAAATTGGAAGTTACGGAATGAAAGTTTGGATTCGCTTTAAAGGTCTTTTAACTAGGGGAAACCCAGGTCATCTCTTTTCTTCATCTAAAGTCTTGAGGTCATCACAGATGATTTTAAAATTGGTAGATAATAAAAGTTGTTATAAAAGTAAAACACTTCGATTGGTTTACAATTTCGGTATTCATTTTTTACGTAATGAGTTCGCAATGATATGAAACGCCCTAGTGAGGAAGAAAATTAAAATCGTGTCGCCACGGAATCATCAGATAAGCGCGTGCTACAAATCAAGGAGATAATAAGAGAAACACACACAATACCCGTATAATGGGTACACTCTTTTTTTATAAGGACAATCTTTTTACGAACATCGGGCCTCAAATTTGGTGGAAAATTTTGAAGAACTAACAATTTGAGCATGGGGATTTTTCTAACGAAAGCATTTTAGGCATATATTTTATTTATAAAGGGTGGGGTGGGATGGGAAATTTGAGAAAATGTGGATCAAAGATAAGAACATCTGAACATCGGCCGAAATTTACTGGTTCTTATAAAAGAAAAATAGTGTTGTAGATAATATCATGAACATGATTACGGATTTGTTTATCAAAATGGTATCCCTAGCTACACGAAGTGATTAATAGCGTGTGATATAGTTTCGATTATAGATCTGATTAGTCCATATTACATACAATTAGTCGAATTTAGAATGAAGGAAAAACTTCAAGTCCGGCGCTTTGATTTAGAAATGCATAATAATTTAAGTCTATAGCCGCAACTACACTACACTATATGGTGCATTGTGGGAAATCTCACTTTTAAAAAGCGGAAATACATTAATCTATGACAATCCTATTTTCACAGCGATGATACTTTCTTCAAGAGTCTTCATACATTATCCTTCCACTATAATATCTCTATCTAAAATTTAATATCGATCCTATCCCGGATCCTTTACTTTTATATGAATGTTTATCTGCGTTGAGGTTGTTTCCTTGTTGCTTGTTACGTTGTTGCTTGTTACGTTGTTTCCTTGAAAAAATTATGGTGCATTGATTGTTTTCTTGATAATCTATCCCGAATCGGTATAGATGGTAGTAAACGAAATCTAATAATCACCGATTGTAAGAAACCTGTTAGTATTTGGTCTGTGCTGTGTGGCTTGATTTTGAAATTGTGACACAGTGCTGTGCCACCTTAACATTATAACTTTTAAAAAATACGTGATATTTATCTTGTCTTGATTGCCAAAGCAAAGGACACTATGAGACCTCCTCAGCAGGTATTGACCTTATTTTTCTACTATTTTGATGACATGCTATGGTGACACGTTTTTCCTTCTAAGAGACATTGCTGAAACATAAAATTTGTAAAATATTTACAGCCATGAGTACGAGTCGGAAGTAAATTTAGACGTTCGATATTTGTACGAGATTTCAGCGGCGCCTTTAACATCTAGACCATGGCAGCTCCCAAAACCTAGTATCGAAGGATTGTGGTTGGATTATATTACCCTCATAGACATCTTAATAAGACTTTTGGGTTTTATAATGCCTTTGTTTGTAGCTTGCTTCCTTTGCAGACTATTTTTGACTCAAATTATACGAGCTGTTTGATACTGTATATCGTAGTTTTCTTTTTTGTATAACTTTTTTTTCAAAACTTTTTGCCGATTGATCTCACGATCGAATTTGAAATACCTTTTTTGCATAACTTCCTTTCAAAACTTTCCGCAGATTGATTTCACGATTTCACTCGAATCTGAAATACTTATTTTACAAAACAATTTTAAAGAGCGCCTAGCGCAATTCCAACCACGTGATTTGCGTGACCAAATTTATACTATAGAAATTTTTATATATTTTAGATCCAGCCGTGGGTGTGTAGACGCGGTTTTCCTCCGTAACGTTATGTAACATTATATATAGTCTATAATCTAAAACATGTGCATCTTTTGATGTTAACTTTAATATTTATATGATACTTTGGTCGGTTTTTTTGGAAGATGTTGAAGCCTTATTAGATTAATAATTTAATTTCATAAAGTCTATGCAAGATAGAAGGAATGCCATTCCTGTTATCTTGCATTGACTTTAGAAATTAAATTATTCAAACCGTGCCTGACAATTGACAGAACCACTGCAATCAATTGAGGATTGTCTTTTATCGTTAGTGTGTTATCAGTAATTTTATCAAAAGGAAACGCCCTTAAAAAATCAAGAGTCAGTAGCCAACGCCCAAACTTTTAGGGATTTTTGAATCCTAATGTATATTTATGTAAAGATTTCGTGGTTAACTGTGTCTGTGCCTGCGTCTGTGCCAAGGGGACGACGTTGATCTAATGTCAGAATGTTACTTGAGCGTTGAAAGAACGTTGGGGGGGGGGGGCGTTGGCCCTGCTACCACGCTAATTGCTTGACCTTTTTTACCTTAATTCATTTGGGGGCGACTACTTCAAATCTTTTAGCCCCTTTTTCCCGACCAAGTTGTGCCCGATAAGGCAGAGTGTAACCGGGAGAAGATGGTATATAGCTGCAATCCGTGCAATAATATTTTTGACAATAGGGGTGAAAACATGGCTTATTTGCCAGTTATTTAAAACCCCACACCCCAAATTTCAATGATCGATGGATTTCAAAGAAGGGAATTCAACTCAAGTAAAGCTTGGGAGAGGGGGTGTTTCGTCAATATAGTAGATTGTTTTCCCGTTTCAAACGAACTTTTCCCTGTAAACTTATGTGTTGTAATGCGCATGCGCCTTGTATGAATTAAATTGTAACTAGAAATTATAAGAACCGGCAAAGAAAAAAAACGGCAAAAGTTTTGATCTTCGTCGGTTTTATGAACGAATAATTTCTGACCTATGTGATAACAAGAACTTTTTTTAAAAGAATGCTCCGTAATTCTTTATTCTCGTCATCTTTTAAACATTTTTCTTTGCTGCACTTCGTATTATATTTCTAAAGGTTTCCTTAAATTTTTGGGATTTGATTCTCCAAATTTAAATTAAGATCTTTTAAAAAGTTATGGTTAAAGCAAGGTAGGTTTTTTTGCACTTCGATCGTATAAAATAAAAATCCGGATTAGGTAATCGAAAGTATCATTTACATTTACATTATTATATAGGATAATCTTGAGGGAGGAAGTGATATATCTTTTGAAAGAGCCTTCTTAATCCCTATTTTGATTTTCTACTCATACTTCTGGAAGTCTTCCATTTTGCAAACCTAGCTCATAACGAATGTAATACGTGTGTAATATGTGTAGTATATGTGTAGTATCGATCGAACATTAATTGGAGTAATCCAGTAATAATGCATTATAATTAAACGTGCCCTTTCATAACTCAGTTTTGTCACAGCTTGGATGAGTTATAATTTTTATTTTTTTTACCGAAACAGTTTTTTAAGCCAATTAGACCTCAAAATACCGAAAATATTAGTCTTAAAAAAAATTACAATAATAGAACCATACTCAGATGACACAGTAGCATGGTATCTCCCCTTTCAAACTTTAATTGACTTAAAAGAGGTTGTTCCATTTTACACAGCAACGACGATGAAAGGACATTTGTACAACTAAAAAACTCTGTGCGATCCAACGTGGGATTCTAAAAGACCTCACAGGAGTCCATCCTATTTTACAATCAGTTTTAAATGGATTAATTTATTGCTGTCATTCTGTTTGAGCTGCAGTATAATACTAACAAATCGAAAATGTTAAAGGTATTCATTGCTTTTGATGTTATGTCATATTACATTCTTATTGATGTTTCTTTGTAAGCATATTATTCCTTTCAAGCCTCTGATTTCAAAAATTATATTTTGAAGAACAATTATTTAAAATGCAATATTTTTGAGGCATTTTTAGGGTAGAATTTTAGCAAAGAATAGGCATTTCAAAGTGTCAGTGTTTAAACTGTTACTTTTTAGTTATATTTTACAAAGTTGACTGTTGATGATTCTTATAGATAATTTTATGCGCAGTTATGAATAATTTTGCGTAACAGTTGTCTTAATTGATATACGACAACCTCCTTTCCGCTCTGGATAATTCAACAGCAACAAAAAAGATTAATAAACCATTTTTTTTACTGCAAAAAGTAGCAAAATATAAAAGAAAATTTTGATATAACTGCGTATAGTGCCTAAGTGATTTTTTTTGTAATAAACTGTGGCAGTGGAATCAGAGAGCTTGGAACTTGATGGTGTTGATATTTTGTAAGTTGTATATTGATTGAATTTCGGTTTTTTTGAAGTTAGCACTCGCGGGTTTGTATAAAATCTCTTATTTGGCGTCTGATATTTTGATATGTATTTCAACTTTTTAAACTTAGTTCTTGACTTGAAAATTATCTCCCATCCACAGGCAAATACCAAAGATACTCAAAACTTTTGACGGAGGAGAGTGTTGACTCCCATATAAGGAATGTTAACAAAAGTCAACACTCTCCTCCGTCAAAATTTCTAAGTACCTTTTCTGTATCCGCCGCTACTGCCATCATTATTTCAAATGCATATTCCACACTCAGAATAACCTTTCCAACGTTATAAGTTTGTTCTTTAAAGTGGACGAGCTGGCCTTCACCAGCTCAACTTTTCCTTGTTATTACTAGTAGCCACAATTTCCCCTCTTCAACCAAAATTTAATTTATCATTCATGAAAAAGAATGTTCTTTTTATTTGTCTTTCACGCTGTATACGCATAGATCTATGACAAAAAATCTCAAATAAAATTCAAACCAAAGTTGTAGTTTTTTTTAGAAGTTTATCCTATCGCAAATAAAACATCTCTTAAAACAATATCTTTGAAAATTAAATTGGTTTACACCGTGCTGGCCTTTCAAACTTGAAATGAAAACACAGATGAGTGATCGAGGCAATCGAGAGCGAAAATTTGAAGGGGACTTTTCAAAAGGGCAACTTTCAAGATTTAAGAACTCGCATCTACATAGTTTTGAGCTTATGTTTTCAAGTTTGACAAAGAAAAAATGAAATCCACCATTTTCTATGCCATTACAATATCCATTTTCAATGACGTAATTGGTGAAACTTATAATGAAACACGTTATAACGGTATAAATGTTAGTCAGCTACAGTTTTATGTCATTTGTAACATCCTGGACAATTTTGATGTCATTATTTCTTCAGTTCAAATGACAAATTGATTTCGATATGTCTGTCATGTTTAAATTTAAAGCATGTGCATCATTTTATTCAACATCTCAAAATTTTGAAGAATAATAGCTCTAAGAACCCTTCTTTCTTGTCTTAAACACGTTTGATAAATGTCCATGATAACTTTTTTTAGAATTTTTGAAGTTCTTAAAGAAAATTTATCCTGCTCCTGATAAATATTTCTCAAAAGTCATTGCAAAGCTTTTCAAAGCATAAGGCATATTTGATTTTCTCAATTTAAGTTAATTATTAACCTATAGCCACCGCTGTATTTTTTTGACTTTTTTCATGAATTTAAACATTTAAAACATTTAAACATTTTAAGCATTTTGGCTGAAAGGCAAGTGGTTTTGAGCCATAGCTAATAGACTGAGGGTCGTAAAATTTGCTTTTTCGACGGTGTCTAAGGCTTAAAGACCCATAGTGTTGCCTATTCTCAGTGTGTTCTCATAACACCAATTATTTGTGTGTAAGCATCAGAGGCATCACGCGTACAATATTTACTCAATCAACAACTCAAGCATCTCATCTGTGAGTAGTTGCACTTCAAATAAACAGTTCCGGTACATAAACCACATTCAACTCAAATAATTGTTTGTTTGGCTTTACCGCATCATTTTATATAATGTCTACTGCTGACTTTCTCTCATGCTCACCCTATAAAGAAGTCCAGTAGAGGATACAGAAGATTCTCAAAAACTTTTACGGAGAGTTTAGTTTTTGTTCATATTCCTTATATGGAAGTCAACACTCTCCCTCAAAATCTTTGATTACATTCTGTAGCCGCATCTGGAAGTCTATCTTTGCCTCCGGGTATAACAACAACTTCATTGGGGGTCGCGGGCAAAAACCGGTTACTTTATACCGGGTGTCCCAGAAAAAAGTATCGGTGTTTGGCGGCCTCCTGGAGCCGAAAAAAATGTTTTTTGATTAATATTTTTATTTCATTAGAAAGTGGAAAGTCTAACTTAAACTTTGAGGTATAAATTTTTAAATTTGGTTCAGTATTCACCAAGTTATAAGCTTTTTAAGTAAAAATCATTTTTAAAATAATGCAAAAATACGTCAAAAAAGGGGTATCAAATTTAAGCAATTAATTTCAAAATTGCACTCTTTTTAAGAGTTTTATGACTTTATCAATGGTTATAATGGTTTGAAAAATAGTTTTCGTAAAATAGAAATCAGTAATAGGAAAAGTTGAAAAATTACAGCAATTTTTGCCAATTTTTCAAAAACAAATTCTGTAAAAACATCAAAAAATGCCTATTTTGATACCCCTTTTTTGACGTATTTTTGCATTATTTAAAAAATGATTTTTAACCTGGATAAAATATCCGTCTAAATGCGTTTTCACAATGGGTGAATATTTGATAGATGCTGATTTTAAAACAAGGGCCCGAAATGCCCTAAAGTTGTATTTGAAAATCAAAAAGTCAAAAATATTCTAATCAGGCGTGACAAAAAATGCAATTAATTAAAGACAAGGACAAAAGTACTTCATTATTTTCGCCCGCTTTAGCTAGAGGACAAAATCTAGTGTAAGCGATTAAAGTTTCTTGTATTGGCAAATTTTGACATTTCTTTTACTTTCAAGGTCTCTTCCTAAAGACCAAATTTACAAATCTTTTGTGTTGCAACTGAAAGTTCATTTTATTTCCATCAACTTAGGCCAAAAATTAAGATTTCAAGTTGAATATAGAGAAAGCAGGAGGGTTATTAGAGATCAAACAGGACAACACAACACTCAAAACTAGTAATTATACAATATAATTTATGGTTAAGTCATTTAAAAAAAAATGGGATTTATAACCAAGCATACGAAGGATAATTATTACTACACTTTAATGATCTCGTTAAAAAAATGCAAAATACAATTCTTAGAATTTTGAATTTATCACATTACTGTCAAACTAGACATGCGCAATCTAGCTAAACCCAATTAGCAGATACGGGTGAAACTTCGATCAAGAATATAATTTAAACTTCCTCAAATAGTGTAGCTCACTCACTTTTATGTAAAACCTTAAGTTTGTGCTTTAAGTAACGATTTAGGATCAGAGTCGGTTAGTAACCCAAAAGTATCAACATTGCAGAAAACTGCCAGGAACGAGTCATGTACCATTCGATCGAAATGTGCTACTGTGTAATGAATGAAGCGCTGTAACATAAACACAAGTACATGATACTTCAAGTACTCGTACAAAAACACGCTTCAGCTTTAACAGGTCGCCTTTCTTACTTTTCGACATAAAAGTCCACAGCTCAAAGGGCTAAAAAAGTTTTAACTTTCTCAGACTCAGCTTACTTTTTATTTTTTATTTTTATGTGTGTAGCGTTGAGCTGAATATAAGCAAAATGTAAAATTATATAAAGAATCTTTTATAATATGAAAAATGCGGAGCAAGTAAACCCGTTTTTTCTTATGTTTTATTAAAAGCTTTGAATATATTCTTTTATTCAATTGGTGTATACTTCAAGGTCAAGATATCCCCTTGCCTGTACCAGCCAATCCGGTTTTTCCTTGCACAGTACACTATGCTAAGAAAATGTAGAGGTCTAGTACAGGCTAGATATCCCCGTAAAATTGTTTTCAATTTGCAGAAACAGTATGAAATAAAGAAGAGATCTTATACCTTCAATTTCATTCAGGATAATGTTACTTTGGAATCTTCTATATGGTTCTTGGCCTTGTCCTCTGATGTCCTGTATGTGAAGAAATATCACTCATTGTAATCAACGTGACTCATTACAATTTTGCCTTTGTTATTCTTCGACTTTTTCTCAACGTTAATTCAAATTTCTATTATTTACTGTTTCAGCTCCAGACCTGTGTGGTCAGGTGGTAGATGGGTAGACGCCAACCCTATCTTTGAAAGATCGGTTCAGAAGAAGCTTATAGTGTTTGAAAATGAATTAGCTAGGACGTAGGAGGAACCCGGTTCCTGGGTCTCGGGTAGTGTCTTGTAAATGTAACATTATTTTGATTAAATAAAGCTAGCTTGCTATCGAGAAAAAAAAATGAAACAAAAATGAGATGAAAGATTTGCAGCCTTACCGATTTAGGATGAGCTCTCAGCTGTTCAAATATTCCCGAAAGTGACAAGCTGTGAAGAAGAAAAAACAAAAAATGAAGTTTTACTAAATTTTGCTATTGATTGCTGATGCAACTACCTAGTTACCTTAAGGCATAATGTTTTTGAAGAAAGAATATATAAACAATCTTTGTATACTCATGAAGCTCATTTTGTTGCCAATAGCTCATGGGTAGTTCTGGATTGCTTGTGTTCCCTAGAGCTGACTGTTTCTTCAACTCCTGAAAAAAACAAAAATGTATCCTTTAACCTTTAGAGGACGAATAATAACGTACAGCACACGTCCAAGAAAGCTATTTTAACGAGCTTCAGTCTTTTGGTCATTGCTCAAAACCTCAGCCAAAATGATGTTTTAAAAAATTGAGACCAACGGCTTTTTTAGTGGCGCCAAATGATTTGCCTGAAACTGAATACTTTGACCCACAATAATAAGTTACTCAAAAACTACTTTTCCAATTAAAGTATTACCATCTGGCACTCATTTATGTTATATATTAATTGTTAAAAGCTTTGTTTAGATTTTATTACTTGATTTTGATGCAAAAGCATGGCTTTAGTTTGACACCGGCTACTTTTATATTGAGCCGATTCCTATTTTTCAAGAATCTAGTTTTATCAACACCAAGAAAATGCATGCATCAAAGATTTCCAAAAATATCTGCCGTCTTCAAAGTTTTTAACTCAATAGTAATACCTGTTAAAGACACAAGTTTTTAACCAGAATTTCTTTTTAAACGTACAGGAATAAGACTATTTTACCTGTTCAACCCTTAGGTCGACCATAACTTTGAAGTATGCCCAAAGACAATCATCCCATGTACCACATGCTGGTAATATCTGAGAGAAAAAAACAAAAAGAATTGTTTTAAAGCCAGTGGCTAAAATATGATATACGGTGGACTCATGTCACATTTCTTGTAAAATTTGAGACCTCGAAAATTCGCGACATATAGCCTCTATAATGTAACTAGAATCTGATAAATGAAAAAAGCAAAAAAACGATTTTTAAAAGACAGTGGACAGATTACTAGAGTAATACGTAACCAAACAAAATCGAGGAAATCCTAAAAAACATCTATTATTTTGTGACCAAATCAGCAAATAATTTTTTTTAATCGGGCTCCGTCACATTCGAGGTATGGATAGACACTGATAGACACCTTCTTGATAACAATCTGAAAAAAAACTAATGAGCCAATCTCGAGAAAAGATGGTAACAGACAAACGAACGAATGAGCGAACGGACAAAGGTTGATTTACAGGATCTCCAGGTAGGACCAACAACCAGTGGTTAAATAAGACCATTGTGGTACGTAACCGAATAAGTTCTTTTTGTATGTAAACATGTTGTACCTGGTGAAGGTTGCCACTGAGTGTTGCATAAATTGCTTTTTCATGAATATTACAAATTTTCTATAACAAGAAAATCAAAATTCATAGTTGATAATATAATTTCGTTTCTTAATCCAGAAAAAAAACATTCGATTGAATCTATTGGCATTACTATATTGGCACTTGTTTTACTAATTGAAAATGATTAGAGGAAATTATTATATATATAACTCACCTCTTCTGAAAGTGCCCAGCAATTAAGTTTCCACGAAGACCTGTTTGGATTCCCTTCAGCACCTTGCAATTCGTCACTTGAATCTTTTAAATGAAAACAATGTTGAACAAGAATTGAAGTAACCAAACCAACGAACCAAAGAAAAATACTAAAACACAGCGCAGAATTTAAATGCCGCGAATTATAGCGTGTTATACAGCGAAATGGTAGAAATCTCAAATTCAATATCATAAAATACTTCTCGAGTTTCAACTATCCCTTCACTATTCATTTCAATAAGTCGAAGTAGTAGGTGTTAGAACCCAAATTAAAATTTTGTGCTTACGTACCCAAGAAATAATTTGGGTCATGCCAGAGTCTCCATCCATCCAAGGAAGCGGCTCTCCAATAATGTCCTTGATCACAACAAACCTTTTGTGCCTAAAATTCAAAACAACTTTTATACGACGTGGATACTGTGTTTTCACTCTGGAATTATTTCTGGCACAATTCATTCAAAAACGATTCACAAAATTATTATGCTATGAATAATGATATTTGTTTTCTGGGCATGGAAGTAGTTTTGGCACCCAGACATGATTGACAAACAATCGAATGGATTTGAATTCAAGTATCGAAATAAACAAGCACGAGGAACAACAACCTACATTCAAACGGACAAACAAAGTTACACAATTCGAAATGTTTCTACATACATGGTTTGACATGTTACGTTTAGGCTATGCACGTCAGACAACAACAAATCAGTGGAAGCGAAAACTTGAGGTTGATTTTCGTTAACTTTTGGAATGCTTCACAAGATGTATGTTACAAATTCTGCTGTTTTACTCTGGTTGTTTTACTTAATTTGTCTTTGGTTAATGTTTTCAGACAATACCATGCAGATTTTCCGAACTTTATTTTGATGTTTTCATCCACACAAAGGAGAATCTTACAAACCTCTTCTATTATAACTAGCCATATATGTATAAGAATTGCGAAGCGATTTAGACCCTCTCAATTCGCAAGTTGCAAGCAAAATCTGTCAAAACTCTCAAACATTAGAATCTTATCAAATAACAGTATGACCATGGAACCAAATAATCGTACACTCTCCTTTGCTGATGGTCTTGCGTATATGCATTCTTCTTTTGGTTTGCCTTCATTCATTTTTTTCGCGCGCTT
>JAUJPO010044665.1:0-16918 GCA_032270745.1 Tiaropsis multicirrata
TTTCAATATCCTAGGATATCCAGGGGGTAAGAATCTGAAGACCAAGGATATCCAGGGGGTGGGGGTTCAAAACTTTCGATATCCTAGGAATTTGAGGACCAAGGATATCCAGCGGTTTAAAATTTTCGGCACGGATAACCAGGGGGTTGGTGTTAAATAATATCGACATCCTCAACAATGGGAATATGGGTTTTTTCTGGAAAAGCCCAATGCCACTCTTTTCTGAAATATATGACTTACATTTTACGCTGATATAGATTTACTTCAACCAGTATCACAAATACATGTCAACTTTCACCGCTTCCACTCTTAGTTAGACCCTTTGGTCACTGCCCAGCAGACACAAGACGTTTTTCAACGCGTTGTTTCATCAACGTCTTTACAATGTTTTTAACGTGGAAAAGATGTTTAAAACAAACGTGGAAAAGACGTCTTCTGTGTACTGGATGTGATAAAAACAACGCTGCTATGACGAGAAGACATTTATTTAGAGGCTTAAAATTTGACATATTCATTATTAGAATGTATTTTTATCCCAATATTTCCTTCCACAGAAAACCCATTCAGCGCGACACCATCACTATTTCGTAATTCAGTCATACTGGAGTCGGCCATCGAGGAAAGTCATGAAGATTTCGATCGTTTTCGGCTGGACAGTGCGGTCATCAAGGAAATCGACATTAAAACGGGACAAATATATCAAAACCAGAACGCCAAGATCTCCCTGTCCACGCGAACAAACAGTATTACTTTTCACGGTCATGGATTACTCAACCAAAAAGCTTATACGTCTCCAACATACATACAGTCGGACGTGTACTACGAAGAACCTGAATCAGCAATCGGTGATTACGGTAAATCCAGTTTCCTGATTAACGCTAAGAAACAAATGACAATGTCGAGAAAAGATAGTGCTAGCAGCATTGATAGTGTCAGCAGTAATGAGAGCAATGCTAGTAGTAAACCAAGCACCGTTATTACCAATCTGTCATCTATTAACCCTCCTCAATCGAACAACGAACATGCTAATATCTCCTCTACACCGAGTAGTATGTCGGAGAAAGAATTTAATCTTCCATTACCACCACCACCGGCTGAACTTAACCAATCAACATCACCTTCATTTCGTCAAAGAACTATTTCCAAACCGACTCATGCTCCACCAAAACCACCTGCTGCTCATGTTAGGAATAACTCAATCGATTACGTTATAACAGAGCCCGCCTGTCAAAAAGATTCAGTGAAACTGAAGGCTGAGCCACCCGCGCCGATTAGAAGTAGTTCAATAGATTCGTTGGATAAACCACCAACACCAACAAGAAGTAGTTCGATTGATGGTACAATCGCCAAGGATGTGGGTCTCCAAAAAACGCAACCACCTTCGCCGCTACTTAAATCACCTTCAATTGATCAAGTTGATTCGCAAACTACATCAGTTCAAATCTCGACATCTTCGGAGCTTCAAGTTGAAGAACAAACCATTGTTGCCAAGAGTGATGCCAGTGTTGAACAATCACCACTAACAACTGTATTGACCATTGAAGAAGAAGCTCCGAAGCGAAAAATGAGACCAGCCAAACCGTTACGCCCTTCTTTGATGCATTTAAAAGATGAAGATAAACCAACACCCATCTTTTACCACAAACCACCGATGTCTCCGCCCGATGGCCCGCCACCACCTCCGCCCGAATCAGAATCACCGTTTCGGATGGAGAGCTTCACGTATGATAACAAGGATGTTGCTAAGGCAGATTTAAACGCGCCGAAAGAACAAGCGAATGAAGAAAATTCATCAAATAAAGTTGTTTCTAATAATGTGTTTGAGAATGATGGTTACGTTATAAGTTTAGATGGAGTTCAAAACTCTGCTATAACTAATGACACTATTAACTCGGTAGAAAAAGACGAAAATTCGAATATAACGACGAGTAACAAAAACTTGAAAATTCTATCCTTGTCTGTGCCTTATACAGAGGACAGTGATTCGACACAAGGTGTAATAAAAGACAAAACCCCTGTGGAAAACACTAATAGGTTTTCAATAACGTTAGAAAAAACTACAAAATGAAATTCATAAAAACACAACATCGAATGATTGATTTAGCAGGAATAAATTTATTTTTCAATATTTGAATAATATTTAAACAATTAGTTATCAATTCTAGCAAAGAGATGGTATGTGTCTGGGGTTAAAGTGAAATCGGCTTATTTCCGGTGGTAAAAAATTATAATGCCCGGGCGGGCAACTTCGGATGTCCAAGGGGTTAAATTGACGCTTGTCTAGGGGTAAGATTATTGTCCGAGGGGTAAAAATGTGAAATTTCTTATAAAGTTTATATTCCCCGTGCACAAAAAATATAACAACATATGCGAAATGGTAAAATATATATGTTCTCTGAAACTCCGCCAAAAAAAGTTACATAACATTTATATTTTGTAAATAATATTAATTTAGAAATCTTTCTAATATTGTAAAGAATTGTAAGAATTCGTTCAGCTCCAAATTCGCCAGTTATTCGGATAGTAAAAAATCGTCCAAAATGCGGAAAATATTGGAAAAACCGATGAAATTTCATTTTTGATGTGACCTGAAAACGGTTCATGAAAACGTTGAGACGACTCAAACTTCTCAAAAACACTTTACACACCTAAAATAACATAAAAGAAACAATTTTTTGTCTCGATGCTTTGCTCTTTAAAATCGTTTAAGAGATTTTACTACGATGGTTTTTGTAGATCCACAAACTCTAAAAGACAACACACGCGAGCTTACAATCAAAGTATTTGTATATGATCTATGTCACTTTTACCAGGTAAGAAATTATTTTCCATCAAACAAGAACGAGTCGTATTGTGATCCATAAGAAATACAAAGTTCTTCTCCTTTCACGATCTTCCTTCTTGCCAACACAACGAATGCATCACCAGCAGTCATTGCCGTACAATTAGGTACACGATCGTTGTTAAACAAACTTAACCGTAGGGTCAGCCCATTCCCATCTTCTCCTTTCTCGCCCCAACCAAACACATTTGTCGAAATGATTGACTTGATGAAATCGCTTGTAATCCAACTGTTGTCAACTTTCACTTCATACCGTGTTTGTGGTAAGAGTGGTGCAGTTTGGTGACACAGAGAGCGATACCCCATCCAATTCAGATCAGAAATCAGTGGCAACTTTCGATCATTACTGGTGATCTTTTTCTTGCGGTTTTCCAGCAAAAGCAGCTTTTTAACAAGCAAGCCATCGTGTTTGGTGAGTGCCATGAACTTGTCAAATAGTCGGTTTTGGCTTTCTTTGTTGCTCAAATTCCAGTCTGTAGCGTAGCTACCACCACACAGATCACTTTGCTTTTTACTGTAAATCATGTGGTCTACCAAGATCAATTCCATCTGATCAATATCACGCGTTGCAACAATACCACGACCTTTACCGTCAATGTATTGGTGTTGGACAGTATCTGGAGCTAGGTAGTCGATTGCAATATTCTCACCTTGGAGTGCTTCTCCCATTTTCAAGTCTGTTTCCATGCCAAACAGATTGAATGTAATCTGGCTGACAACACTGATTGGTTTCTTGCTTTCATGCCAAAAACCTTTCAAAGTCTCATCAACCCGTCCACAAATTTCGGCCATCTTAATTTCACCAAGCATAGAAAAAGCTTTGGTCATTGCGAATCTAGCTTTCTTGCGCAACAAATCATCACCTGCTGGTGTGATTCTGAAAGTAGCGTTGGCTGCAGCAATTGCTGTTTGAAACATCTCTAACTTTAAGCAGACAACTGCGATGTTGCTCAAAAGTAAACAAACATCAGTGTTGCTACCGCCGAGTGCAGCTGTGTATTTTTGCTTGGCTTCTTGGTAGTGTCCAGCTCTAAAGGCTTTATTTCCATCCTTTTTTGAACCAACAGTTTGAACAATATTTCTGGTATCCTGTGTATGTAACACTTGAAGAAGATGCTCCCACAAGAGGATAGATTTTCTTTTCTCATCATTCGGTAATCTACCTTTTAATTTCGCACTCAGTTTCTCCGATGCTTTTTGGTATCGATGTCTTGCTTTTTCGTTACGTTCATCAAACAGCAGAACAGATGCAGTATCTAGAATGGCCTCCTCGAACTCTCCAAGGTTCAATTCACATTGTGCTCTGTTATTACACAGATTCGTCGTTTCTGGGAAGTTTTCCAGAGCTCGAAGGTACAGATTCAAAGCATCCAGATAGTTGCCTTTCATAAAGAATCGTTTGCCATCTTCACGAATCTTGTTCAAATCAAATTTGTTTTCCTCATCAGTAAAATTGTCAAGGATCTGAAGGTCATCGGGTGAATCGACCCGAACGCCGCATGTTCCGTCAGCAAAACATTTGAAGAAAGGTTGAGCGATTTGGATGCGTGTTCCAAAAGGGAATTTCATGTTAGCAACTTCATTTCGAGTTGTATCACCTAAGAGATCAAATGTTAAGTGATTAAGACCCTTTTGCGTCGTAAAAAATACGTGTGCCCTTGGGTCGAGGGTAAGTTTTATTTTGTATTTGTAACGAATCTAGCTCATTTTGCATCCTCTTTTTGCATGCCCTGGTAAAACTAAAAACTAACTAGTTGTAGACCTTTCGCTCCCCGTCTATCGCAAAACATAATTAAACCTTTTAGAGCCCGAAAGACTCCATTTGGCGTTCTAAAAAGATAGTTTTAACGCACCCAATTCATTTGGCTATAGCTCAAAACCACCTCATTTTAAGGCATATAAACCAAATGCTTGTAGAAAAAGTATGAAAATGGCTTTCTAATGGTACCAAAATCTTTGTCTATATCTCATGCTACAAGCTTTAACGGCCTTTTGAAGTTTGAATTTTATGTAAAAAAATTGTGAAATTTTTTCACTGTTTTCAAAAGTACTGTGGTGTCAAAAGGTTAAAGAGAAAATAGTGTATTTGTACCTGGAATACAGTTGTACAATCCGAGTTTTAGGTAGTCTCCTGTCTCATCTTCAAGGAATGTTGTTATACCAGACATCGGTATGGGTTCAGTAATCAAAACACCTTCCAAAAACCGTCCAAAAGATGTTCCAAACTGTAAATGTCGGATCAAAATGGGCTTTAACATTGAAAAGTCATTATTTTTGTGAGCAAGTGAATCTTTATTGATGGATATGCAATGGAACGCTGGTTGAAAACTGTTATAACTTGCCCCCCATTGGGAATGACCAATACATGTTAAATATTTCTCGCGTTGTGTTGGCCCGCCAAGCCATTGACTGATTCGTTCCAATTCTGGCAACTCTACTACCACTGGCACTGAATGGTCATTGCAGTTCTCTAACGCAACCTTCAACGAGCGATACGATAGCTCTTCACCTATCTCAAAGACTTGACAACCAGTATCCTCTTCATCAGAACCACTTTCGTTTTTCAACAATCTTTCATGATATTTCAGCGCGTTTCTTTGAAGTAATTTCAGAAAGTTTAATTTCTGATCGTCAAGCATTTTGTTGAATGCCTCATAAACATCTTGGCTGCAATATTCGGCCAATACTTTCAACCAAAGGTTTTCTTGAAACTTTCCTTTTGTAGATGACATGATTAAAAAACCTTTTCCAAACACTTATTCCAGCAACGTTATTAAAAGATGAGTTTTATGCTTCTTTTTTGTGTAAAATTCTAATATAATCTATATACGTCTACGTGTTGACTTTCTTATCTGTTGTTTTGAAAAGAAAATCAAATATCATTCAAGTTAAAGCTATGCATAATGCATAGTCCTGTTTTTATAAGCAATTTCTAGGAAAGGCACCACTTTTTCTTGCTACGTCGATTTAGAAAGAGCCTCTGAATCTGTAAGAAAATGCCTTCCTTGATTGAAGAAAGGTTTCGCTGTATTATTCGTTAATTCGTAAGAAATTAATAACTGGAGAAATATGTATGCATCAATTTCTCAACTTTTGAGGATGTAAAATAGCTTAATAAAATTAAGCAAGTTTCTTATATGAAAATGATTTTGAATTCTCGGAAATCCACCCCACATGAAGCACATTATCAACGATTAGGTTCACTGCATTTCTTTTTGATAAGTGTCTTTTGAATTTCTGAGAAACCATAAAACCGACAATTGACGAGTTCTATAATTTTCAGTTATCTATCAGTCAGTCATTAACGGGGATGTTAAAGTACTTGAGGTAAAACACGACAACAGAATGTGTCCAAACCTCAATTCCAGGGCGAACCATCGGCGGCCGCGCAGGAAAAAAATTGAAAAATAGTGTCTAATGTCAGAAAACTTATCACCCTGGATACGAGGTTGAGAATTTGTCTTTCTTCTATCAAGATAGTATGGGTTGCAATGTAGGTTATAACCGTTGATGAAGATCCTGCCTACTTGTTCTATAACGAAGGTTTTCACAACTTTTCTTTGGTTCTAAAGAAATGCAGATACTTATTTTCTGCAGGTTGCGGGTCAAAACCCGTTCTTCGTCATGATTTTCCTATAACCTTGCTAACAGCCCAAGAAGAAGCTTGGAAATAGGACTTTTGTTTTTTGTTTTGTCAATGCAATGTCCCGTGGCTTTTAACCTTAAAAAATCTAAGCGGTGTCACCCTGTTTTCCCAACGCTAAACCCTGAGGTAGTATTTTTATGAAATTTCAAAATGATTTTGCCTGAAACTATTTATACCACTCGAAAGCTCTCAAAAACTATATAGAAGACACTTTTAAGCAATTTCTTGCACCCATACATACGCTGAAAAGAGGAGGTCGAGTTGAGCATTTTACAAGAATTTTCTTCATTGGATTGGTACCACTTGGATAATAACTTTTATTACCTTTTTCTAAAGAACGCGTCATCTATATTGTTTTGAATAACCGATTATGAGCATCTTATAGAAACTTCTACACAACTGGAAAAGAGTGGTTTTTCTATTACCATTAATTCCTGTTGAAGGTATTAGTCATTTTGAAACTAGAGTAATTTGAAGTCTCATTGAAGCAATTGTGATGCACGATTTCCGGGTTTTCCCTCCTGCTTAGGGTAACTTTATTTTGGCGTAATTTTATTGGGCGATCCGAAACTGTCGAACGTGCTAATTGGCTCAACTTCAGTATCTTTCAAATCATTCGTAGGCCCAATTGTAAATTTCATTGCTTTGGGAAAATTTTCACATTCCTTAAAGGGTTTTAGCCTCGTTTTGGCGAAAAACTCGTCCCCAGGCCCCAAAAATGAAGATTTTAAAATAATTAAAAAACACCCCCAGATATTCACCCAAGTCTCCAGGCTGCCCCAAAGTTTTAAGGGGACACACACAGCCATTCTCAGATTCACCCTAAGATAATTAAACGTCGACAATCTTTCATAAATACCTTATTTGTATCAATTTTCGCGAGCAAAAAAAGTCGCGAAATATTTTGGATTTAATTTCGCAACTGAGCCAAAAATAGACATATTTTACCAAAATTAAATGGTTTTGACAACTTTTTCTGCCAAAATTATAGTTTCAAAAATTGCACATGGATTTAATTTCGTGAATCGACAAATTTTCCCGGAAAGGGCAAAAAATCGCGAATTCGCGAAATTTAATACGAATAAAGCGAATAAAGTGAGCAATTTAATTTAGTTAAAGTTTTTGACACCTAAAATCAGGTTCATTTGAATTCAATTAACGATTTTATACACAACTGGCACTGCATAAAATATACAAGGATCCTATGGCTAGATCTTGAAAAAGAATATGAATGAGTCTACTACCACACCACATGAAAACAAAATGGTTCCAAGGCAAGAAAGGGAAAATAAATATAGAGACTAGAGAAAATTTAAATTGGGAATTTAAATTTATTTGTGGGTGAAAGAAGTACTATTTAACCAATTTACAAATCATTATTAGCATTTACAAACCGAATAAGATCAAAAAGGACATCATAAGGGAGAACAATCCCATGGCTTCTGACAAAGCAAATCCTAAGATGGCATATGAGAAAAGTTGTGGTTTCAATGACGGGTTGCGAGCATAACCGATGATCAAACTTCCGAAAACTGTTCCAATACCAGCACCAGAACCTAGAGAAAAAGTAAAAAAAACATTGATCATTTTCAAAGTTTGCTCATGAAAATATCGTTGGTTTCTGTCTGAAGCCCAAAATTAAATACAGTAAGAGACGGTACAACAATTCTTTCAGTGAAAGATTTACTAAAGAGAAACAAGCCACATGCTGAATGGACATACCTAGCAGTGAAGGTCAGATGATCAGACAGAAAAAAAACATAAAGATAAAGTAACCAGAGAGAAATAATTAATAAGAAATAAAAAAATCGGTAAACCTGACGTATTTTTATCTTCGATCAAAACAAAAACAAAAAAATTAATGTCAAAAAGTGCCACGTTTAGGTCGAAGGTAAAAAAATCTTTTAAAAACAGGTTCGTGAACCACGAAAAAACTTTTTTAAGGCTGTTTCGGCCAAAATCAGCAATTAATTGGGTTCTGTCGCATTTGTAGTAGACTTTGTGTAAAAATCAGAAGAAAATAATGAACCAATCTTGCGATAATCCCCAAAAACCTGTTTTTAAGGCTGTTTTCGGCTGAAACCAGCCGCAAAAAATTTTTCCTTAAAAAAAGGGTTCTGTCACATTTAAGGGTATCCAGATGCCCATCTTTGTGCAAAAAATCCTCAAAAACTAATGAACCAACTTTGAAAAAATCCTCAAAAACCTCTTTTTCAGGTTGTTTTGGTCAAAATCGGCTGCCAAAGATTTTTTTTCGAAAATTGGGCTCCGTCACATTGTGGGCATTACTATTTTTAGTCTTTGTGCCAAAAATCAGAAAAAACTAATGAGCCAATCCTGAGAAAAGCTGGTAACAGACGGACGGATGGACGAACAAAGGTAGGTCCAAAAAATATCATCTCATTCTTTTGCTCTCCCCACCTATTAAAACATTATTTGAGTGAGATCATGAAACACAACACAAAATACACTACAGTACTATGGGGTGTTGAATAAGAAAAAATGAACATGATGAATTATTGATTAGTTTACCCAGCAGACACGACAAGTTCTCACATCAAAAGAACTTGTGTGTCTGCTGGGTTCAGAAGGGAATTTCCCTTAAAAGTTAAAAATACCATTTTAAGCCAAAAAAGATTTTTCGGGGAAAACCTTACCCTCTAACGTTAAGTAAAAAATTAGGAAAAACTAATGAAGCAATGCCGAATGAGAATCGGGCTCAGTCACATTTTGGCCTTTTTTATTTTGTGTCTTTGTGCCAAAAATCAGAAATAACTAAATGAACCAATCTCGAGAAAAGTTAACAGAGGACGGACGAACGAACAACGGTTAATTTATAGGACCTCTGGGTAGGTCAAAAAGGTTAATGAGCAATTTATTAACTTTGAATGTACATTGATAGTACGTCTTTTATTAATTAGAAGAACCCACCAAAAGGTCTTTCTCTAGCTTGGAAAACGCCCCTGTCACTACACTGGACATTCCAATGCTTTTTCCTGGTCGGGTCTTTTCTTTATTAGATTTTCAAAAGTGCACATTAACCTTCCTTTGCCCCTGGAAACCCAGGTAAATGTGACCCCTGGAAGCCCTCAAATTACGTCTCCTGGAAACCCCTTAGATGCCCCAGGAAAATGTTACCTCCGGATGCCAACAAATACACCTTTCCCGTAATTCAGATTTTGTCAGAAAACATGAGTGAAACCGCTGTGTGAAAAATAAAGTGGAGGTAAACAAAATGCGTTTTTGCCTGAGTTTGCTAAGGGAAGGTGATATTTTTTCTTACCATAAAGTTGGCTAACACGAATCAGTGGAGGGTAACTCGAATATGTCAAAACACTGCTTCTGTTAGTCTGTATTTTTAATAAAAAATGTAATTGAATATCAAACCAAATGCAAAAGTAGTTTATGTGAGGAAACAAAGTAAGAAACTCTAATTACCTTTTTAAGAGCTTTAAACAACACGAGAAAGGCAAACATTTTAATTACATCGGTGGAGATTATCACCTTCAAGATACAAAATGATTTGTTTTGTTTGTGCACAAATAGTGTTCATGATTCAGTTAACAAGCTGTTTGGTTCTCTAATTTGTTTCCATGGCCACAATTACATTTGTATTATGGAATATTTTGCAGATATCTGTTAGTCTGTGGATTGGAGGTGATTCGAGTTACCCGACTTGACGATATATCTGACGGAATAAGGGAAGGGGTGACGGACTTAGGCACTTTTACGGAACTACATTATAACTTTAGGTTTGCAAAAATTCTATGCGATAGAAGTTGAGAAAAAGGCCAAAAACCACTCTTTCCTAAGGAAACGCAAGCAAAAGTGAGTTTGTTTATTTATATGAATTTTACTAAAGATAAAAAGATAAAAATTTACAATGCTTATGTGTGTTTACACGATAGCACCTAATACCAAATAGCATCATTCCTTTGCTTTATTTTGGGGCGTAGATAGCGATATCTCTGCACCCCTGCCCTAATTCCTTCACCCCTTTCAAAATAGCAGCCAAAATCAATTTTGAACTTTTTTTATCTTTCCACCAACAATAAAAAGCTCACCAAAAAAAGATCAACCTTTCAAAAATAAGGGTGACAGAGTCAAATGGACCTAAGTATGACTAGTATCCCTAACTGAAAGCATTTTGCTCTACTCAAGCATTGGTTCCTCTATCTCTTGCATAACACTGACAGTTAGCTGTTATATATTATACCTACGATTTGTTGCAAATTCACAAAAAAACAAACAGAAAACAAAAATATAGCTAACAGTTGAAGATCAATAGGCTGATGGTTGAAATCATTTCTCATATCTGTGAATTTAGTAACAAAACGACCATGCTTCTAAATAATGCAAAAAGTAATTTTCAATCCTTTGATTCATTTTGAAAATCTTTAAAAAATGCATGCCTTCTCAGATTTTATACCATAGGGAAATTTAAAAAAAACTAAATATACCATCCACACTCATCTCATCTTATTCAGTTTTATCAAATTCCAATAACAAGACACAACAAACTCAGATTTTCTCTGATAACTTCATCAGCCATTATAGTTTTGTGATAGTAAAAGCGCCCATCATGATACATAAATTCCTACCATCATTTTGAAGTAAATCATATCATCTCATCAAAAAGAATATGAAAGGGACAAATACCTTTTTGTTAGAAAAACAATTGATCTTTTTATATGATAATTTGTAACCGACGACGATTAAAAATCAAATTTTTGAGAAATTGTTTTTATTGTTAAAATTATTACTCACCGAATAAGTGTCATCAAAAGACGAGAGAAAAAAATGTAGAAAAGTTGTATCATTTTGTTTAGTTTATGTTTGCTTTTTTTTCGTCAGCATGACGTCATTTGATAAAACACGGAACGCTAAAAAACAACGCCACACTTGATCCTACCCCTGATTAGTTGCTTTGGAAGGAGGCGCGGAAATCCCGAGTTATTATTCTCGAGTTAAAAAACCGAGTTACGAAAAAACCGAGTTATGACGTCATTTTTCAAAATTATGACGTCATTTTGCACTTTTTACGACGTCCTTCTCAATTTCGTAACTCGGTTTTTTTTCCTTCCTTTAAATTTTCGAGTTATTTTCAAGATTTTAACTCGGTTTTTTTTCCTTCCTTTAAGTTTTCGAGTTAAAAAATTGAGTAAAAAAGGTAGAAACCAGGCAGGATGACGTGAAAGAAACCGCAAAAGTGTAAGTAAGTGGTACTGTCCTGGTTTCTACACGGATAAGCAGTTTTTACTGACGCAATCTTTTTGCAACAGACTTTACTGTAAATTATCTAATTTAGTGAGAGCCCTCTAATTATAGTGCGGGTAAGTTTTCGGGGATTTTCAATTCACCTATAATTTAATGCAGAAATTTACCTCTAACTATAGTGCTGATCAGGCTTGATACCCATTAAATTAAGAGATTTTCGCTCATAGCTGAATAAAAGATAAAAAATGTTGAATGAAATGGGTCATTTTCTGCACCATCTTAACTCTCTTACATAATGTATTGGTATTTTCTATGCACATTTTGTAAATTCACCATTATAGGACCTTGACATTAGAAATGTCAAATAATTCTTTTTACCTTTAATCTTTGATCTTAATTTCCTCTATCTATTAATACGGTTTTGAAATGAAGAAACCTAACTATTTTATCCCCTCTTAAAATTAGTGCGGCGCATGATTAAAATAATTATTTTTTGCCACACTATGTCCAAGCTGAAGCATTGCAGATCACTACCTGTTATATATATATAAGTTTTTCTTCTAATTGTATAACCTTTACGAACGCCCAAGTACGTACCCCTCCCCCAGCTAATCCTGTTTTATGTAATTTCTAAAATAAATATTTGAAAGAGCTATTATTGAAAACTTATTATTAAAAAAATCCTGCAAATAATATCAAAGCAACAGCCAATTTATTTCGACTTGTCCACCAAGAAGTTGAAGACTTTAAGAATTATTACAAAAAGAAAAACTTCACGACCGCTAACAAAATGACGATCGAAAGTAGTTTAGAAAGCAATTCGTCTGCAAAATACATATGTTTCATAATATAGCTTCATCAAGCTAATCACGTTTTTCCTCAAAATTTTATTATTATGTATTTCCTACATGATATTTCGATATGATTGATGGTTGGTGGCCCTTTCATTTTCTACCGTAGTTAAATCGGTTATGGAAGCCGTAAAACCATCCACATGGGAATGAATAAATCACATGAAATTTTTGAGTAATCGCATGTTTTAAGCTCGGGCTTGTTTAAGCTTCTTCTCATCCTCTAACGAAAAAGTTTCTTATAGATAGGTCTGCCGAATCAGACTAGGGCTTGTTACGGTACGTCCAGAATTACCGTAACTTTTCCGAACCCAGTAGCACCCATCCTAGCATGGTCATTTAAATAACAAAAGCAGAAGCGTACTTAGATGTAGAATATGACACCACCTGTGCCTAGGTGACATTTTTCACAAAGTAAAAGTTATACGCAAAAACCGTTTTGTGACGTCATAGGACTATAGAAATAAATACCATAAAATTTTAACCTGAGATAGGTAGGTAACATAACAAAGAATTTTTTTTTTTTTTTTAGAAAATGTCTACGTCAGCATTTTATGACAATGATTCTATTTTTTGCTATTTTTGCTGACGTCATCAAAGTTTTTACAATATTTAATTTTGATTCGTACGCTTCGAGTATATCTAGAGTGTTATCTCCTTATTTTTAAACCCGTTTATTTCATATTTAACCACGTTTATATACCTCTTGACTGACATGTTCAACATTTGGCAATTGATTCCTCTGCATAGCATTTTCTATTCGTAGTGGTTCGAAGGGTCACGAATCATAGTAGAAAACGTTTGAAGGAATACAGTATTCTTTTTAGCAATACAAATTATGAAAAAGCTGACACCTGCGGAAAATTGTCCAGCAGTAGCGTTGCGACCATGGTGCGACTTGTTCCAATGGACTTCTCAATGTTTTGATAATGAGGGAGGTTTTTACAGCGAGTCAGCCATATTGTTTTCCATTTTCGCAGAGGAAATCCTGAAAAAATTGAGAACAAACTTAGAGGCGAATACAGAAGGTACTCAAAACTTTTGACGGAGAGTGCTGACTTCCATATAAAGGACTACTATGAGCCTAAGCAGCACTCTCTGTCAAAAATGTTGAGAACTTGCTGTATCCGGTCATATTGAAGATGTCGGATTTTCTGAACACACACCTTTTTCTCGGGAATACATTAGAGGAGATGGATAGACAGTGTACAATATAGAGGTCGGTATAAGAACATAAATCTAATGTAACTGAAATTGTAATTTCGTTCACTCATGGACCAAATACATATGCTATGGATTGAAACGGGTTTAAATTTTTTTGGATGCGGGAGAACGAGGCGGGAGTAATGTTTTTTATATTACGATATATAGGTGGCGGTCCATTTTTTCGAACCCCCAGTTACCAACCCCACAGTACACCCGTCCATCCCGGGATATGAATAAACGCGGCAGTTATTTTTTGATTTTTCCAGCTAAACGTCAAAAATATAAGACGCGATTCTTTTCTCTCATTCATTACTCAAATAGATAAAAAAATTATTTTCACATGCATTACTAACTAAATAGTTGAAGTAGGAAAGACAGGCATAGTAAAAAGAATTTACATAACGGTTGAATAGAAGAGATAATGCCCGATAGGAATGGTCTTAAAAATGTTATAGCTGTAGGGTGCTAAAAAGTAACATACATATTCTATTAGAGCATAATACATATGATTAGAGATAATAAAAAGTTCAGATTCTTATGAAAAAAGCTGCGTATGGAATTTTGTGTCTGTTCTTGGGCGGGGAGGGGCACTCAAGCTAAGTGATCTACCGGATGTGCAGCCCTCAAGTGTAGGTTTGCAAGGTTCTGACAAAAGCCAGGTTCACTGTAGTTTGTTTAGGTAGGAAATTTGAGAAAAATTAGAAATTCTTTCTTCAAAAACTTTGGTCGAAAAGTGCATTGGGTTGGTTTTTCCAATAAATTTTGCACTTTACTGTAAAAGGTCCGATTTTAAAACCGAAATTTTTTGCTAAAACGTACAAAAGTTTTGAGATCGAGTCTCCTCTTCCCCGTGGTCTGTTCCCATTATTTAATATTGATCATCGATTCCTTAATTTAAAGAGTTATGTTAGAGTGATGTTGCCCCACAATCTAAAACTGAAATTTGGCTTGCAAGACAACGTCTAGAAGAAATGTTATCTGCTGAACCACACGAAGTAGGTTTTTTTTTCCTCAACAATGTTAAAAAGGACGATGAACAGCAAGCCATCGCTGGAATTAGTTTTTGGGTGATGTTTGACTGGTCGGATATGGCCATCGAGGCTTACGAAAGTCATTTGACGAAACTCGCCATGGATGTGGGATTGGACATCGTGCATTGCAAAGCAGCTAAAGTAAGAGGTACGCTATCATTAAATTTTCATATTTCAAATTTCTTCTTTTTCTCAGCAAAACAATATTTTTTAAGCTCTTTACTGCTGATAAAAAATGTTTTAGAAAAATGTGAGATTAAGTTTTGTAAAGGAGGCCTGGGACTAGTACGTGACCTTTATGGGCGTATGTATATTGCAAACACTTTTTCAACGGGACAGCCACGTGGCTAATGGTCACAACTTTTTAAAATTTGTCTTCCTTAAATTCAAATCTTTCGTTTTCACTTTATATTTAAATTTTTACAAAAAAATTAAAATAACATTTTTAATATCTTTTTTTTAAAGGCTAGCCTAGCAATTCAATAGAATTCAATAAAATTTAGCGGACACTTTTGTTTTCTCTTGCGGACAGGGTGGGATAAATTTCACCTCTTATCACGCTTTATCACTGGTTATCCTCATAAGTTTATGACAAATGTAAACACTGTGGGATCTGGGTTTAGAGCCTTACCAAAACCCGATCAATTCAAGTAATCAAAGCCCTTTTGGAGGAAATGAAATGAAAAATATCTGTTTTCATTAAACTTTATTTCTATTTTTGTAATGTGAAAAAAAAAAAATATTCTTTTTAAAGCGGGAACCAGTTACATGTCGTCATCAGAGGTAGTAGAATTGGAGGAGATGTTAATTATGCTTGTTCCATGTTCGACTGCTCTCAATACGTCAAACTCGATGGATGAGACCGAGTCCTGTTTGCTTCTCTTTGCGTTCTCACTATCGCTTGTCAACAACTCAACCTGATCTTCGACTTTGGAGGGGAATCGTCGTCATTATCGATTTGGACGGAAAATAAACAGTCGCTCGACGAACCATCGGTGTTTGGCGTTGGTGGTGATGGTTTGGGTGGTTGGTATGAGGTGATTTCTTCCTCTTGTGGTTTTGGAATTAACAGACTTTCTGGCTCGGAGATGATTTTTTTTGGGTGAGCTTGGTGGAGTCTTTGGTACTGCTGGGGACTCTATTGGCTGTTGACACGACGGGATCTCTTCTGACGGATTTGGACTTTCTGGGATGATTTGTTTGGGTGAGCTTGGTGGAGTTTTTGGTACTGCTGGTGACTCTGTGGGCTGTCGATGCGACGAAATCTTGTCATGGGAAACTGATTGTAGCTGGGTTGTTGGCTCCTGCTCTGCGTCCGGATCAAAGTCTGGAAACGTGTTGTGCATAAGATGATAGTCAGACCATGGAATTTCGCATCCCTTGTGCACCAACCAAGCGTCGTAGACGGTGTCTGCTCATTTCCAGTTACTTCTTAGGCTTCGTCGAAACATGGCGATGGCTTTGTCTGTCAGGCCCAGGGAGTCCCATGCTCCGTCGTTGTTTGAGGCGAGGCTGACGACCTTTTTGATGTAGTCAGCGTCGCAGGTTTCGCTGAAATTGTCGAATAATTCTGTTTCCAAACCAGATTTTCGTAGTTGACGCCTTCGTGAGCCTCCAGTATTGCGTGGTCAAGAGCTTGCACGACAGCAGTGCCGTTGTTGGCACCGGCTGCGTTGTTGTCGGTTTCTCTGGAGTTGTTCAGCTGTTGAGAGAAAGAGAAGTGTTCGATTTCATCGTTGTGCATAAAGCGACATGGGATTGAAGTCGAAATTGTTGTAGATAGCCCCAATGCTATTCATCATGCCACTTTCGTTCCATTGGTGACTGGGAGTGTCGAATATGGGCTCGACTCGCAGGAGGTGTACGACATAACGAAACACCGACATGCAATTCATCCTCAACCAAGCTGAAGAAAACAAAACAAGAGCTTGTTATTCAACAAAGTTCAACATAAAACAAAAGATAGGAGGTCGCTACAAGTACGTCCTATGTATACTCTCATGGAATGGCCAAATCACCAAAATCATTTTTATTATTATTAATAAAAACACTCCTGCTATTACACCGCCCCCTTAATTAGGCACGTATCCCTGGTGGTTGTTTTGAGCTAAGACACAATGAACAC